>PVHY01006315.1:0-75439 GCA_004024945.1 Uropsilus gracilis
CAGAGTCCATCTCCAGACGCTTGAAGACTTGTTCCTTTAAATGCTCCTCGTTGTCTTCCACGCTGTCTTCTCCTTGTCACCTTCAGGCAGCAGGAACTCCATGGTGCCGAACCAGCCAAGTTCACTTTCTTCTCAGGCCTAACTTTTGCACAGCCTCTCGCAGACACAAGTTAAACTCAGCAAAACAAACTCCAACACGCCAAAAAATCTATTACACTTCTTTCTTCCCCCTGCATCCCCCTAAAAAAAAAATTCCAGCTAAGGTCATTCTCCCATTTTAACATTACCTATCCTTAAAATCTGCAATCTTAAACAGGAGACAATGGGGGGGAAGGCACACCCTATCACTTTCACCAGAAAGTAATCCAGACCCTGTACAGCTTTGTATGAAGCTGACACTTTGAATGAAGGACGCTTTGTCCTTCATTCCCAGAAAGGCCTCATCCTCTGTCTGTCCGCCTTTTCAATGACAACCAGCACCATCAATGCATGGCTAACAGTACTTACACAAATTATAGTCTTCAGCATGATGAAGTGCTAGGGTCATGTCCATTTTACAGATGCCAAAATCAAAATATGGAGTGGGCAGGTGAACTTAGCATAACCAGGATGTGATGTAGCCGGGTTTTGAACCCAGGCCATCTGACGTCAGAACCCAGGTGCTCCATGACTACATTTTTGAAGCCCCACAGAAGGTGCCCGTTCCCAGTCTCAGCTCTCGTGTTGCCTCTTATAGGATACCTTCCTGAACTACCTGTCCAGAGGATTGCTCTTTTTCTATTCCCAACGCTCTTACTTCTGGGTTAATTCATTTTGGAGGTACTACTTCTACCCCACTGGGGTAGAAGGCTGCACTTTGATCTTCTGTGTATTTCTGGGTCCAACATCCTCTCTGAGGCATCAGTTCTTCAGTGTCTCTCAGGCCCTGGGTCTTTGTTGCTTAACAAATACCCACTGCACTTCAGGAGTTATCAGCTCAGACCCTGGCTCCCAAAGAAACCCTGAGAACAACTAGGAAAGGAATGCTGAGTCAGAGGCAACAGGCTGAAGGAGTGGAGGGGGGGTGACCACACATCTCGAATGCAGGAGGTCTGTGAGTTTGGTGGGAACATGATTATATCCTTGTATTCAGTAGTGGAAACTCAGCATTTCCTTCCAATGAAATGTAACATTGTCACCAATGAGGTCATTGACAGTTTCATTTCACATCACTGTTGTAGCAGATATCTCAAAATAGGCATGCTCATCACTTCCTGACAATTCTGTTTCCAGATCCAATGTCTTATCTTGTGTTTAAGGCTGAAAAACCTCATGCAGCACATACCACACCACCATATTCATATTGCAGTGGCTGTATTTTGATAGTTACTGGCATTTCTCAACATTTAAATAAGGTCAATTATCTTACAAATTGTGTTTTATGCATTTTAAAACATTATTCTGAGGCCCATGGGCCTTGCCAGACTGTCAGGGGGAGCCATGGTGTGCGCGCGCACACACACACACACACACAAACCCTCAGGACACTGAATAAAAAATTATGACCTGGAATTGGGTTTGGAGTTTAGCTAGATCTGAGCTCAAACCTTAATTCTGCCATTTTCCAGTCAGATTCCTGGGGCCTCAGTCCCTTTACCTGTAAAATGGGAATTACTGCGTATTTTACTTCATGACCACCTTGCACTTGAATAAAGGTGACGTCCAATCTAGTCCTCCTGGTGAGGTGGCAGTGTCTGAGGGTGGGTTTGAGGTCCTCAGCTAGGGAAATGTCCTCTTTCTCTCAGCTTCCTGCCTCTCCTGACATAGAAGTCATTTACCATCCTTAGTCTGGATAGGCTGAGATTCCTATAGCGTGACAAAAGGACTGACTCTTCTTAGAGGCTCTACCACATTTGTGAGCCCTGGACCTGCACCCAAGCCCCAAGTGGCAGACACTACCAGACGCTGTAGAAGCCAGTTCCTTTCTCACCAGACACCATGCATTTCCACAAATGTCCACTCGGTGGAGCTAATTCACACGCCTCACCAGTCAAAACTTAGTAGTTTTTTGATTTTGTTTTATAAATCGAGCCTGATATACTAAGAAAAAAATCTAGAAACGATGGTAACTATCCTTTCCTGACTTTTGAGATTACAGATTTGCATTGCTTGTTTTTAAGCTTCATTTAAATATAGTCGGACCAAATAGATTCTTTTGTTTGGTTTCTTCTATTCAACGTTATGTTTGTGAGATTAGACAGTTGTGGTTCACTCATTCTTGTGCTCTCTAGGTTTCACTGGGTGAATATACAATGATTTATTTGTCCACTTCTCCATTGGCTCAACATTTGAGTAGTTTCTAAATTGGGGTTCATTTTACAGTCGTTCCCCGTGGGTGGTATCCATCCCCCTACCCAACCAAAACTGGCTTGGAGCTGGAGGCTGAGGATGTAATTCATTTACCAAGAGGGCTTGAAAAGCTGCACTACTCACACGCTGAGCCTTTCTAGGGAGAGCATGGTCTGCACTTAATCCTGTCTCTTAGACTGGAGCAGAAGAGGCAAATGGTTCTAGTTTTTATATAGTGGTAGTGGGAGGGGGGTCAGGATGAATACTCCTCCCGTGGACTGGCGTGTCTGTGGTCTGGATGTCCCACCCACACCAAGGACCAAGGAAGGGGCACCTGGCCTTTCCTCTAGGCATGTAAGGTGGGTGGGCTAAGAGAAAATGATACAGGGGGTTGAAAGTTGTTAGTTATCAAATATCAAAAATGGAATGATACTTTATTACAGGGGCTTGGCTAGCCACACTGAAGGTTCTGGAATAGTCCCTGGGCAGACACTTCCACTGAGACTCATGCCTTGGCAGGAGACAACTGGCTTGCAATTTGACTTTGATAGGTATTGCTGGTGTTTAGAGTTATTGTCCTGACTGACATTACCTCTCATGGTGATGGATGTGCTCATTTGTTTATCCTTTCTGCAGGCGAGGTAAGTTTTCAGTCCCTCACTTCTCTCAAAGAAAAAGCTTCCAATATGGGGTTTTTGCTTTGTGTGTGATAATACATAAACCTGTTACAAATCTTCATGTATGTTTTGTATGAATATAGGTTTTCATTTGGTCAATACAATGCAATGGAATGGTTGGGTGGATGCTAAGTGCATGTTTAACTATGTCAGAAACCAGCCAGATTGTTTCCAAAAGAGGCTGGACTATTTCGCATGCCACCAGCAAAATATTAGCCTTCTAAATGCTCCACGTTGGGTCCTTGTGGCTAGTCTAGCATCCCCCAGACTCACAGGGATGATGAAAGAATGTCACAGACCCCTTCCCACCTGTCTGTCTAGAAATGCCTTTCCACAGACCCTGTATCTTCCTGGGACATATGTGCCATATAGAAGCTATGGTGACCCAGGCAGCAACAGACCCCAGCCACGATTAAGTACTTGACATTGAGAAATCAACAGTTATTTTCTGAAATAATCTACTGTAAACACTGTAGATGCTGCTGCATTCTCAGGCTATGGTTTGAGCCTGAGAATGTGGTAGATTGAGCATCAGAGTTCTCCCTGAGGCGTGGAAGGAATGCAAGTCTCTTTAAGCCCACTTACTGCAAAGTTTCCTTTACTTTTTCTTTCTGTCATAGTTTCAATTTTATCCAATTTGCACTTTGGAAGTTGGAAGGGATGTGTGGTTTATAATTTACACATGTATTGGAAAGGCTGCCCTATAAAATGAGAACACTGGTTTGATTTTAGCGGAGTCTACTTCCTCACCTCAGGGAAGAATGGGTTTTTTTTGGAGTTCCTCTGTGCTGGCAGCTGTCTCCCAGTAGGGGTCACCTCAGGCTGCCCAGAGAAGAAGCATAAACTTGATGCATGTGATGCTCAGATCCTCCCTTTTACCATAATAAACTTCCCCACTTTACCAGAAGCAAAAGGACGGCAGTGCGCACAGTGGCAATCCAGTACATGGGGAAACCTGCAAGAGTGCCCCTCTTGTTTTATTCTATTAAACTTCTTTGTCTAGTTGTGTCCTGAGTAAGATTGCAGACTGCTGTGCAGCAAGAGGAAGGAAGGAACTGGAGACCCTGGGAGATAGCTGACGAGGCTATAAATAGAAAGAACAAGACCAGTCTTTTCTAGGCAGGGGCCCTTTTGTCGGTTCTGTGGTTGCCCTGACAGGGGGTAGGTGCTGATTGTTTGTGCATGTGTGTGTGCAGATCATATATTGGCAAGGTGGTGATTAAAGTAGCAGAGACAGGGTCTCCCAGGGTCCAGGAGCCAATCCAGTTCTATTTTACTACGGTTTTTATTGTAATAAAGACTACAGAGATAACAAAAGTCACCACAAGTGTGGACAAGTATGAATGATTATGTTAAGTAAATGAAAACTTTTCTCAGCATTTTTCCTAATTATTATCCTAAGTTTGTTTGTTTGTTTACTAGGGTGCTGATATTTAAATTAGATGTTTAGATAAAAATTATTTACCTGGTGGACTGCTTCATCTCAACAATTTTTTACTGATTTCAGCTACTTTAACTTAATAAAGGTTTTCTGGGTAGAAATTCATACTTATAAATTCAATACATTAAATGCATAAATAGCAGGGATCTAAAGGCTTTTTAGACATTTCAGTATTCCAAATAAGATAGTAAGATTTCCCCTTAAAATAAAAAATCAATATTATCCAAACATCTCAAATCAGTTATAAACTTGTCATTCTATCCCATCAAATCCAAAGACCTGAGTTATTTTATATAAATAGGACTCTATAACTCCTAAAGATCCTTAAATCTAGATTTTGAATAATTTATCCAGTTTCATCTAACTCAAGGTCAGAAGTTACAGGTTCATCTCATGATCACTCTATTTCTGTCAGAAAACATCTCCCAACTGCTATTCTAACCGCTTTTCATGATAAAGGGAGAATCTGCTTTCTCATTCCAGAAACTTCAGTGTCCAAATTTTGTAACAGTTTTATTTCACTAATATTAATACCAATGCCAAGTATAAGGTCCATAGATATGATTTCTGGTTGAATAAACTGATCTGACTCCATTTTTAATTTCTAGTAATATTAGGATTCATGTATTTCCATATCGCAATCGATTTCAACTGACCCAAAGTTTGATCTAATGAGGTGCTATTTTTTTACCAGTACTCACACGGTGGCCCACATAACGATCAGCAGAGATTAACCACAGTAACCTGAACAGGATAGGGTTAAAATAAAGAATATTAACTACTTAAAAGGAACTAACCTACAAGGGACAAAAAGAGAACACTGAAGAATATGCGAAGGCCAGGGAGAGCCCTGGAAGAAGAAACTTGGAGAGAAGGGAGCCTTTCACCTACGCGGGGCCCCAGACCTAGTTGGAGAGGGTGTAACCACCGCCGCCAGAGGGCGGTGAAATCCACTGGGCTGCCTTAGCCCTGGCTGGCCTACATTCCCCAGCGAGGAAAGCTTCAGGGGCAAGCAGGACTGTCACTGGGGTACTTGGTGGGGAGGGTGGGGGCAGAAGCTAGGGGACAGAAAACCACCCAGGAGGCAAAGGAAGGTCGCCCTTCAGCACCTTCTGCTGATCAAAGTGTAATATGGTGCCTCCTGGCAAGGAAGAACTGTTCTAACATAGTAAGCAAAACAGTGACAGGTGGATTTGTCTTAGGGAAGCTTTGAGTGACAATTCACAAGCCTCCTCTGGGAGGCAGGAGCTTTTGCTCTGGCATCTTTTTATAGGTTTATAAAAAACTCTTCCCCACTCCGAGCCCCCCCCCCCCAAAGCTTTGTCTACATCCTTAATTAGGCTTTGCAACTTCTAGATGAGAGTGGCAATTAAGGAGGATTTAGTCTTTTACTTTTAAGTCTTGTTTTCTTACATATTTCTTACTTTCCCTAGCCACGATGAGAATTTCTGAATTTGTTTGTTTTTGCCTTAAACATTTCAGGAAATTATGATCCCAACATCAATCTGGAAGATTTTAGGTCATCTCTGGTACACCAATCCCAAATTATATAAAATGTGGACCAAAATATAAAAATCAAATGACTTGGGGGAGATTGGAGTCCCCTTCTGACCAAGAGAAGGGCTTGCATAGAACTTTTATGGAGGCTGAAGGGAAATAGGGTGCACCTGATTTTGAGGAATCTGAAGGGAATTGGTACAACAGAAGACAGGCAAACAGAGCAATAGCTTTAGTTTATGACATTTGTCTAAAAACAAACAAACAAAAACCATCTAGAAAGACACCATCCCAGGGACAAAACTTTGATGCAGCGCTGCCGGGAATAAAAGGCAAGAGAAGAGGATGTGGAAGTGAGATGACAGCAAGAGATCTTGCCAGGTGGGTACTGACTTCCTCATCCTGCACTACATCCCTCCTGTTCTTGGAGTCTGTGTGCTCTACCTCTGTTGACTATGTCAAATTGTTGACATAGCAAAATTTAAAACCAGAACTCAGCCTTGCAAAGAAGGGAGGATAGTGTTCATCTGTCAGAGGCCAGAGACCGGTGTCCCCCTGTGTCCACATATGAAAACTTTATATTCCTTCAATTTATTGATGAAATCCAAGACTTCTTCTAAGCTCCTTTGTGGTCCTCAGAGGAGATGCGATGGGTCCTCAGGAAGGAAAAATGAAACCTCATCACATTCAATAGCTTAGAGAAATATAGACCTTAGTGTAAGTTAAACATCAAAAAGTTATGTAAAAAGTTTTACTTAAGATGAAGTTTTGAAAAGAATTCCTAATAGTTGTTTAGTGAAATAGCAGAGATGGAAAAAGGAGGGTATTTGCTTATTCTGAATTCAACTTTTAGAAAATATAACCTGAATCTGTATTGTCTCAAAAATAGGATCATGGAAGATGATCCTCTGCCCCCAAATTCTCTCTGCATCGTCCCATGTTCTCTGGGGTTCTTTGGAGTCAAGGGACAGCCTCTCCTGGTTTCTGTATGTCCTGTTGTGTCCTTTTTGCCTCTCACCTGGCAGGCACTCTGGAGAGAGGACTCAAAGAAGAAAGCCATATGGAGAGGACAGTCAGGAGTCCCTTCTTCTCATTTCAACTCTGAAGTAAGGATGCTGTAAGAATAAGGGAATTTCCTTCCCTTTGGGCCTCACAGCAAAATTAGAGTTGTTCCAGCTCCCGTGTCCTACCAGAGAAGTCCAAAGATAAGAAAGCTGACAGGCCTGGGATTAGGGTGGCAGAGGTAAAGAGAATGAGCAGTGAAGGCAAGAGCCCTTGGCCTGATATCCTGGTTTGACCTTGAAGAAGGTAACTCAACTTGGGCCACTCAGAATTGCCATCATTCCTGGTTAGCCACACCCATTTTCTTCTCTGACCTCCTCAGGAAGAGAATTTCTGATTAGTCATAGGTGGATTGCCTTGCTCATCAATTTTGATTTAGAGCAGGGAGTCATGTTCATGATTTGCTTGCACCAGGTGAGCTAATGTTGGTAAGAAGTCAGAGTCCTGACACATCAGTATGGACATAGAGATAGCAGTTTTCCAGTTAACTTCTTCTACCAAAGCAGAGGGTTATATGTTCCTGTGTACTTTGCACTGATCAATAGTGTGATCAGTTTCCAACCTCTTTGGTCCAACCCTTCCTTTGTCTCCCTCAAAGCTTGCCCATCCTTTTGCCTGCTCAAGTCTGATATCAGCTAACCCACCTCTTAGTCCCACCTCTAATTCTCCAATAGACGATGACTCAATCAATGTTCTATTCTCTGGGAGAGTTCTCTCTGGCTGTCAGTAAGTGTGACCATGACAATCGTGATGAAGATGTCTCCCTTTCAGTTCACTGTTAAATCCAGCTGTAGGTCAGTCTTCCTTGGCTTATAATACCCTCCACTGAAACTGCAGCTATTGTACTATAATTTTATTTTCAAATATAGTTTTATTTTCAGAAGTTGCTAAGAGAAAAGACCTTATATTTTGGTTTAAATGCCTTCTCTGTCACACTGTATACTTAACAAGAAACCTGCAGGAAGGTCCCAATAATCCCAGAAACCATCCATCTTTAAATGGAATAAATTAAATTAAATTAAATTAAATGGAATAAAATGTCTACCCTCCCATGTGGGAGGAATTCACTCTCAAAATCTCATGCTCTCAGACCTATCCAGATGGAATGTAGATGAATAACAGGTTTCATAAAATAACTAGCTGACATTAAAATGTAATGTAAGTATTTGACCTATTCATTGGGGTTAAAATTTCTGGCTAAAGTTCCTTTCCTTTTTCAGTTTACACATTCTTTCAGGCTTGTAGCTTCTTTTATGGAGAATACTGAAGGATGTTTGGTAGATAAAAGGTAATTCAACTTTTCCTGCCATCTAAAGTTGGCAGATACCCATCTTCAAGTCCTCAGTTGGAGCTCTGGCCTGTCCCTCCACCAGCCTGGCCCCTTGGGTGGGCTTGGCTAAGGTGTTCTCAGCAGATGCTGCTGTGGAGAAGGCAGGTATGCACCCTTCTGTAGAGGGCCCCCATTGATGACAGGGAAGGAAGGACTGGGTCAGATTGCACTGACTCCTGACCTAACTCACAAGTTGTTCTAGCAAGGAGACAGGAGGATATGTTGTCAGAAACAGAAGAATAAGCTCAGATATGCGAATTTTATTTGAGATTCAGAAAAGAAGAGGAAGGGATGACTTTCAAAGCACAACCTGGATGGGATGAGATGGTCCTTCTTCTATCTCAGCCAAGTGAAAACAAGCAGAGCGTGGGGTAGTTAGGTTCTGATGGAATAATGGGGCCTCGCCTAATGACAAGTATACAAAAACACCAGTCAGTTGACTCAAGTGATGGGAATATTGTGGAGAAAACACAGCCAAGAACACAGGGAGGAGATGAAACATAAGTCTGGGTACAATGGATACAGCAGGGAAATCCTAGCTTTCATGATGGGGCCGGTTGGAAAAACAGCCATACTGTCACTGCTTTTATTGTTAGTAGTACTCTCCAGACTCTTCCCTATGGATGTGCAGGCCCTGGAAACTGAGGTTATCCAGAACAGTGTAAAGCAAAATGCTAGAAATGACCCAAGAAAAATACAAAGTGCCAGGCAGAGAGGGAAGATTTCAATAGAGAAAGATGTAGCATCAGTTTGGGCACCAAGAAAGATTTTATTCACAAAGATGGAGGCATATGAACTTGAAAGGAGGTGAAATTTTTTAAATTATTTTCTGGTCACCATGACAATAAAATTTTACTTGGAAAGATACAGAAAAACATAAGGAAAATGAAAAATCACAAATTATTCTACTACTCAGATAAAACCACCATTAACATTAAAAGGGTATAGTGTTCCTCATTTTATTATCTATCACCATCTATAATTATCTGTGTACACATATAAGTAGCTATGTGCAAGAGCATGTTTGTGAATATATACTAAAGTATATTGCTTGTGAGTATATCTATTTCAAATGTATATATGTATCTATACATATATTATAATATGTTCATATTATGTAAATATATATTTCAAAACAAAGATTGTAATTGATAAAAATTCTAAGGGGGGAAATGGAAGGTGAGAAAGAACAGGCAGAGAGAGGACAAATAAGGCATAGAGGCCATGGAACATTCTAGAATTCTAGTTCATTCTAAAGAAGTCTGGATTTATAGCCTTGTTCTGCCTTTATAGAAACCCAAGGAACTGGCTTCGCCTTATTGGATCTTATAGGAATAATAATCGCTACTTGATAGAGCTGTTCTAATAATTAGGGACATTTTAGTATGTTGAGTGGGTAGCAGCGTGCAGAGAATGGCAGGCACTGAGCATGTGCTGCTGGTGTAGGCAGGCTGGCTGGACAGCTACATGAGTTTTGCTGGCTGCTGGTTTAAGATACTCACTGGTCAAGGGGAGGACAAGATCAACTCACTGGCCTGTGGAGCAGACAGATTTCAGATCTCAGTTACCTGTGACAACAAATTAGGTCGAAGAGGTAATACGTCTCTTATAACTACTGGCAAACTGTCCTTAAGCAGCAGGCCACCTGGTTTCTAGAGAAATCACAGGCTGCATGTTATATTTGGCCATTTCACTGCCTTGTGATTCTCCTCAGCTAGCCCATTGTACTGTGCAACAGGCCAAGATCACTAGATTTCTGTTGCTGTTGTTAGAATTGCCATTTTTATTCTAAAAAAAGAAAAAAAAACCCACTTTTGTCCCTCATAAAGCAGAATAGCAGAAGGACTTTGTGCCTATACTTTATACAGATTCTGAAAGTTATTGGGAGAATGGGGGAGGGGAGAGCAGAGTGGTGTGGTGATCAGTGGACACGCCAGTGGGAGAGAAAAGAGGGGGCTTCTGAAAGGGAGACCAGACTGAGTGAACTTGGGTCAGGACATAATCTATCTTTTCTGGCTTTCCTGCCCCTGGGCAAAGATACCAGCCTAGTGAGAGTCACACAGGGCCACCAATTTGGGTGAAGTGTCTGTTAGCATAATCCATTTTTCCCTCAGAGCTGTACAGTAATTGTCCATTCACCTCTGGCAAAGGAGAACATTACCCTATCCTCACTGTGATTTGGATCTAATTTAGATGTCAGCTACATTCATGAACCCTCAATTCATTAAGCCATCAAGACAAGCAGATGGTGCTTCGCTATCAGTGTGAGGGCAAAATCACTTGGAGAGCCTGAGGGATGATCAGTCAATAAAAAGCATTTGCAGTGCCATTGTACATAGCAGTGCTTCCAAGAAGAGGTATCTCATTCCTAGAGAAATAGCAGACTAAAGAAAAGCCCTAAGTCACTGTGGAAGAGATACAGGGGCACTGAGAGGTAGCCATCAGTATCCAAGCCAGTGGGAGAGAAGGAGGGTTGGCACAAGCCAGCCAGGTAAAGTACCCATGCTTAGTGACAGTGGTGGTAATCAAGAGTGAAGAAAGGAAATGAGAGTAAAGCAGGGCAGGTTGGGGAGAGAGATTCTTAGATCTCTTCTCAACTGCTCTCTACAGCCTTTTATTAAGAAATTAAATAATACATGGTGTGCTAGAAGTTTATAATTATATGGTGATAGTTTGTTTGTTTGTTTCTTTGTTTGTTTGTTTTTAGACTAGGTCTCGTTGTGTTGACCAGGGTTGTCTCGAACCTGCGGACTCAAGTGATCCCTAACTTCAGCTTCCCAGGTAGCTGGAATTACAGGCGTGTACCACCACCCGGCTTACCTGGTGGTTTTGTTACACAAAACATGCTTATACATTTTCAAGGGGAAGTAACTGTTGCAAATTAGCATATAAGGTGTGTGATAGGACAGTTTCCTGGGGTAGAGTCTCAGAACAGCAGACAGTTTTTAAGACAATATTGTCAGAGACCTGCAAGGCCGTTTCAGAGACACCAGCGCTATTTCCGAGAGCATGTGGGCTGGCTGCATTCATCAATCCAGTCCCACCAGCATTCCAGAAAGAATGGCTGCTCATGGGCATACACCTGGCCATTCAATTCCTCACATCTTCTCCTTGTTCCCAACAGAAAGGGGCTTCTGAAAGGGAGATTGTGTAAATGTGGGTGACAAGACAACAAAAGGCACAGGCGTCTGCAGCCCCTGCCCAACTTACTGTAGCTCTAGTAACTTAAATGCACAATATCGCTCAACTCAGGTACTCACCTCAGCAGGCAGCCCTGTGAGTCATTCAACCAATATTTGCTGTAGGGCTCCATTTGCAGGACACCACCAGGTCTGTGGGAGAGACAAAGATGGATGTGCGAGAGCTTCTACTGCCAGGGTGCTTATAACACAATGTCCATGCATGATCACAGACTCAACATCGCTCCAAATTCCAAGAATCAGCTAGGCAGACCAGGAAAAGAATATTGACTCCTTCTGCTGCAAAAAGCTGCTTGCCTAGGTCTAATGTGGTCAATAGCTACTCCTTCTGGAATAGAAAATAACAATGCAGATAGCATACTTGATGGGCAGCTCTGCCCTGCCTCCAAGGAAGCAAGATTCATCTGCCCTAGGTCTTTTTTCTTTTTAATTTATTTATATGTAAATTTCACATCATTGTAATCCCAGGGATTCACACCCCCCCACCCTCCCTACCACTCCCCTCTTACTCCCCTGCCTGAAGTTGTGTGCTTCAGCTTGGTGCTTAACTTGTTTTGACTTTTCCTCAAGGCTTTTGTTTATTTTTCCCCTATATCCCGTATATTAGTGAAACCATTTGGTTTCTTTTTCTTTTTGACTTTTTCTGCTAATATGATTTCTTCTAAGTACATCCATGTTATCATAAAATCATCAAATCTGCCGTAGGTCTTGATGGACACTCGTGGGCCTGGCTCAGGACAAGTATTTGGTACTTTTGTCACCTTACAACCAGCCAAAGAACCTACCACTTGTCTGCATGGCTGCTAGTGAGAAGCTTCTCCAGTTGATGGAATCAACTATGAAATTATAATCGTAGATGATAGATAGACACCCAGATGAAACAGAATGTTGCTGAACCACGGGAGAAGATCTATGGGTCAGACAAAATTCTTCTAAGACCATGAGAGACAAAGTTAATACTAGGAACTGCATATATTCATGGAAATATGCCACAGGAAACTGCATAATTATTACTGATACTGATCTCTCACATAATCTATAATTTATTTGTGAATTCATCAGAAAGCAAAAGGCATATAATTTTGGCACTGTCCCTAGAACTTTCCTCGAAGGAAAGTATGGGTTTGTATATGACTGGGATTTGAAAAGGAAAACAATCAACCATGAAGCCATTTTAATAACACAGATTTTGCAGAGATCAGGAACATATGCTATAAGAGGAAGTTTGAATTATACCAAAAAGAAGTTCCAGAGAAACTGGTATAAAAATGTGTTTTTAATGGCTGTATCATCCAGATGGAGGTGAGTAGCAAGACCACAAAATTACATTATTGATGAGGTTCCAGTAACATTTGTGTGTAGTTTATGATGAATCCAAGTTGAGAAAAACATTAGTCTCATTCTTGAAAGGATTATTGACTCTTTTCACTTCTACAAAAACAGAAGTTATTTATATTTATCATATTCATTTCAACTTCAACATAAAAGAAACCTGGTTGATGATTTTTATAAAATGTATGATTATATAGAGTATAAATCATAAGGTTAAAAAAATTTCATGCAAACCTTTCTCTGAAAGAATTTCAGTTTATATTTCAAGTTAATTGAGAAAATGAGAAAAATAAAATAAAATACCAGATAACCGTGGTCCGGGTAGGAATCAATTACTTTTTGCCAAAAGAGAATCTACTACTTTTCAGGCAATTTTCAAATAAAACTTTGAAGCATGTTACTGTGTGCCTGGGAAGCTTTTTGTTTTAAACAACTGGCTTCTGTACTATTCCAGGAGTTTACAAAGTTTAAAAAGTACAGTTGTAACTTACTATAAATAAGCCTTCAGAGCAGCCCTCTGACAAGCAACCTTATGATGCTCTGTTCTCAAAGGTCTTTACCAAAGTGGTAGAAGAATGAATGACTCTACAGTCTACTACATCCTTAAGACAAGGGGAAAACTGGTCTCTAAATACAGAAAATCAAATGCTACATACCCAGTGTTTTTAGTCTCCTGCTGAGTAATGCGGATTTTGACTTTCTAATCCATTCCACCTCACTACCAAGTACCTCCAGTGCCCTTTGCTCTTGTCAATACCCTGCTCCCAGACCCTCAAGGGTCTAACACTGTGTAAGTTCTTTCATTTGCATTAAAGTCCTGCCCAGCATAACTCAAACTGGCATTCCATTATTCTCTGACTCTGCTCTATTCTCACAAATGTTTGCCTTTTCTATACACTGCCCTCTGCAATAGAGCTACAATCCCATAGTCTACCTATGTTTCTCTGCCCACTGTTTCTTCCCTCTGGAATAGTCTCCTATATACTTACATGCTAGTAGCCCTTCAGGACCACTCACCCGAATCTCACTCCAAAGAAATGTTCTTTGGAACCACTCACTGTATCTACCCGGATCTCCATTCACAGCAGTTGCCACAGAACATCAGGGATATTTTTCTATACCTGATCCTTCTACCTAATCCGATTACAAATAACTTAAGGGAAGGGACTGAGTCTTTAACTTCCAAGTCCAGTCATCACCTGGCACAACGTATGTGTTTGGTAATTGCTAATGATGATTTCCAACTCTGTTTATAATAACCATGGATATTATCAGTTTTCTTAAACATTTAATATTTTATTAAATGTTATTTTAGACAAAATTCCACAAAGATAACACAATTATTTTTTTAAATTTATTTTGTAAGTATCGTACAATATTGGTCCTGTTTGCATGGTTGTATTATACCCCTTATTCCCCACCCCAAACCCCCTTCCCCCTTCCCTTTTCCCCACTCCATCCTCCATTTCCCCTTCCCTCCTCTTATCACTCCAAAGCTATTGGTCGATGTTTGGCCCACTAGTCTTTTATTTTTCTAGAACTATGTCCTTTTTTGCTGGGTGCAGATTTATGCTCCTGGACAGCAACAGATGAGGCTGTTCAGATCTCCAGCAGTAGCTAGAACAGAACAGTCAGGCTGAGCATGTTGGGAACTTGTTGCCGGGCAGATATGTGGTACGCTCCAGGATCCTTTCTGTCACCTGTTGCTGGTTCTGTGCCATACAGTTTTGATATGTGGGTTTGGGAATGCAACTCCAGCTGATGGTAGTGAGGAGTTTGCTGCTGGGTCAGACTTCCCCAGGTGGTTGGTCAAGCTCCTCTCCTCTCTTTTGTTGGCAGTTCTGCCATGGGGCCACAGCCACTTGAGGTGGCTTTCTTCCCCCATTGACTGGTATAGGAGGGAACCTCTTTGACATTGCACATTACTGTGGGCCTGGGATTTCCTTCCCTAGTGCCAGAGACAATGCATGTAGAAATCTGTGACAGGTCACCTCAATAGCTGTTTTCACCTTTCTGTCTCAGTGGTTCCAACACAGTGCTGTTGGTGTGTTGTATCCAGGGGCATTATAACTTCCTTTCCTCTGCATTATATCTGGGGCTGAAGAGACTGGAGTTTTCATTCCTAGTGCAGGTCTACTGAGGTTGGATTAAATGGGAGGGGACCCCCCACCATCAGGCCATGCCCCGGCAGAGGTGCTCAGCCCACAACCCCTGGCCACGTGGAGGCAGAGGCCAGCGTCCCCAGCCTGAGATCCCTGGACCCAAAGTCCCTGAGACCTTGAGGTCCCCGTGGCATAGGACTCACCCTTGGCCCTCTGCCTCTGCCAGTGGCCTAGGCTGTGACGGGGGTGAGCTGGAGCTCCTCTCCAAGGGTCCGCATGATTAGAAAAGCAGGTAACAGTATTTTTTAAGGCTATAAAAATGAGGTAATGCAGCTTGAAGCTGAATTTTGGCTTAAAGAGACATCTGAGTTTAGAAACCTGTCCCCACATAGCTGATATGATCATGTGTGGAGAACAACTTGGAATGAGAAGTTACAAAGACTCTCTAAAGAGGGGGAAATCAGCAAACCTGAACACACTTCCTGTACTGCCTTTCTCTCTATAAACTACATATAGATAAGTTGATTTAGTACAAGAACCTCCTTCCTCCCAAATTTAACTCTTCTATATCATTTATATTTTGAAATGAAAGAGTAAGAAGAATGAAATAACACACTTGGCACCTTTATTACCAATTACAATGTCTGTATTATGAAAAATACAGTCTGCACTGTTGTTATCTTGTAATATACGGAGTAAGTAGCAGAATAATCTCCATAAAAATAGTACACCTCAATCCAATTATTTCAGATATTTATCATCACCATTTACCAAATTTTGGTCTCACATACTGATCAAAAAAGAGCCCTTCTTGTACAAACCTCAAATAATTTGGCACTAACAGAAGTTGTCCCTTATTACTATATGAAGCTTAAGCAAGGTGGGAACTCCTAATTTGCAAGGGAAATTCAAATTTCCACGAATGAGACAGATCATTCATGTTGTAAAACTTAAAAGTCTATCTCACTACACAATGAATTCCTTTTTTATTTCTTGTCAGAGCTTGAAAAAAGCCAACTTCCTAAAAAACTTGACAGTTTGAGTCTTTTTACTCTGAAATGGTGAAGTTTAGAATGCAGAAAAGATTTAAGGTATACTATATTCAAATTATAATTTCTTGAATTTGTATGTGGACCTGTCGTTCCAGAATTTATATAAGCCTTGTCTATATTGTATTATGTTAATAGTCCAGTTTATGTATAAAAAGTATCTTAAAAACTAGTTGCTGTTAAGAATCCCTCTTTTATATAACAGAACCAAATTCCTAGTTTACAGTCTTGGATCTGTCACTTAGCAACTCTATGACATTTATACTAACATCGTGGCCATAGTAATTGCATTAATAGTTATAAATCGTTGCTGAACAAACTCCTTTAGAGCAATTTTGCCTCTTTATGAACATGCACAGGAAATTTTAAAGCAACCACTAACACTTTTCATGCCAGGAACTGAGCTGACGCTGCATTAGTATTCCTCATTAACAATCATTACATGTGGTCCCTGACTTAATGACGGTTCAACTACTGATTTTTTAATTTTATGATGGTGCGAAAGCAATGACTGGACTTTGAATTTTGATCTTTCCTCTAGCTTAGTGATATGTAATATGATACTCTCTCAGGATACTGAGTAGCGGCAATCAGCTGCAGCTCCCAGCTAGTCATGCAATCTTGAGAGTAAACAATCATTTTCTTCACATTCAATACAATGTTCAATGAATTACTCAACATTTATGTTTTATAATAAACATTCAACACTTTATTATAAAATAGGTGATAGATGACTTTGCCCACCTGCAGGCTAATGTTGGTGTTCTGCACTTGTTTAAGGTTGGCTGGGCTAAGCTGTGATGTTCAGTAGATGGTCAATGAAAACATTTTGACTATGACATTATAAGATTTATTAGGAAGTAACACAGGTACTGTTACCACTGAAGAAACATCGAAGTGTTGACTGGTAAAGCCTTCAGTCATGGCTGGTATGTGCCTGGGACTAGATCTCAGGTCTGCCTGACTCAAATTCATTCTTCGGAAATTAGCAAGTTAGCTAACATTGTTTTGATTTGTTTATACAAATTCATTCCTTCAGGAATGAATAAGTTATGATCACTGCTGTTGTCCTTCCACTGCTGTTGTATTTCCAGAATCAAGGAAATATAACCTTTTGGTTGCCTTTTGGTTTCCCTTCATAATAGTGTGTCAAGTTTTTTTTTTTTTAACATTTTCATCATCCTAAAGGAGCCCTTGAATAGCCCCAATCTTTGAAGACCTCCAGTTACTGAATCTGAATCTGTTTTGTCTTATCATCTGATATTATTGAGCAGCGGCCACTGTGTTCAAGGAGATACACAGCAAGGAAGACAAAATAGATGCCTTCAGGGGCTGAAAGTTTATCACACTATCAAGGTAGGAGGGCTGATATTTACCATATATAACATGCACGTATCCTACGTGTCCTAACTCAATTGTGAGAAAAGGAGTTTTAGAACAGTTTTCAGTCTGCCTCTTTTTGCGATTGAGACTCCAGTCACAGATATATTCCTCACAGTATAATCGTCAATTTTTTGCATCAACTACTCCACGAACAAATGAGGGGCACAGTCCCCAGTCTCTGACACTTTCCTCCTCGAAGAACCCTCCCTGGGCGTGGGTGAGATCACAACTCTCGAGACCCTATGTTGCCATTATTGACTGGCCCCCACTAAAGTGGGGGGGCAAGCTTCATGAAGGGCGCCACGGGAGGTTCAAGGGACCAAGTTCCTGCCTGGTAAGCGCCTAGGAAGCCGAACGAGACCATTCGGTCGCCCGAACGCTATTGGGCGCCGATTAGGGCGGGGGTGTGCTCCATTCACCAGCAGAGAGGACTAGGTGACCCCGCCCAGCCCGTGCACCGGACGCAGCTCTCGGGGTGCTCGCCGCCGCTGCCCGACCGGAAAGAGCGACAGCAATCCCGGCTCCACCGGGCCAGGAAACCGGGAGGTTCGACTGCCCTTGCGCGAACCCAGGGGCCGACTCTCAAGCCAGACGCAGCAGCCCTCACGCGAGCGCCGAGGCGGCGCAAAAACGCGTCGCTCCTGAGGCCCAGCCAATCCAGGGGCCGCTCCACCCAGTGCGCACATGCACGCACGCACGCACTTCCCCGACCGGCTCTCACCCCGTTCACTCCCGCTCGCCAATCGCTGCCTCCTATTGGTGGAACCTGGCTGGGGGCGGGACCGGGGAAGCCGACGAGATTGCTGGCGCGGCGGGGGCGAGACGCTGCGGGAGTCTAAGCGGGGCACCCTAGTCCTGGGTGAGTGACGCTTGCCAGGTGACTGGGGGACGGGGAACCAGGACTTTGTGGCGGGAAGAAGTGGGGTGGTTTGGCTGGGCCGGGAGCAGCTTGGAGGGTTGGGGGCGTTGGGACTGGGAATGGGGGCGATCCCCGCAGGGGAGGGTTAGCGGGCTCAGGCCCGACTGGTGCACTCGGGCGGCCCAGGCGTCCTAGGAGAAGGCCTGGCGCTTTGTCGGGTGAGGTAACCCGAGCAAAAGTTTGTGGGTAAATGTTGCTGGCACAAAAGACTCGCCGATGGGGCAGCACAGAAACCTGTGGCGGGGCACCGGGCGGCGTCGGGGAGCCGGAATCCCGGGCAGCCGCCGAGCGTGGACCCTCTCGTGGAGCGGCGCGCGAGCGGTGGGAGAGGAGGACTGGGGAGGGCGAGCGCCCGGCCTTGGAGTCAGACAAGGTCACAGTGAGCGGGGAGGTTGAGACATCGAGGGCCGGGCGGAAAACCACTGACCTTCCTGTCGCCTGCTTTCTGTTCTCTCAGCGCGACGCCGCCCTCGTCCCGGGGAAGGTAAGGAGGCCTCGGGGCCTGGGGAGCATCGGTGACGGACCTAGATTTCTTCTCCCTCAGAAGTAAGCGCGCCAGTTTGAGATGACCAAACGTGGCGAGGGTAGAATTGGGAGCCCCCAAGAGCCTCAACCGTGTCACTCCCGGTTGTTTTATTCCCGGGGCGGAAGCAGCAGTTTTCCTCTTCAGGGGAATCCCTACGGCAGGAAAATGAGGACTCCGGAAGTGCTCTGGCACTATCCAGTCTGACAGGCTTTGGGTGGACAGACTGAAGTGGTACCTTGCTCCAGAGTAATAAAAAAGGAGTTGCCCCATACACCAGGAGTTTTCTTACTTGCATCCGCTTTAGAATCACCGGAAATAGGACTTTTAAAATAAGTCCTTGGATCCTGCTCCAGATCCTCTAAATCAGAATCTCCAGGGTGGGGCCTTGGCAGCCATTTTAAACAAGCTGACAGGTGATGGTGCAAAATCAAAGTCTGAAAACTGTTGTCTTCGGTCGTCGTTCCTGTCACCAAATGACAGGGCTGAAGATCCTGTGTTTGTTACAAGACCAGATGCTGGACAGCTCATCTCTTACACCTCTCTTTGGTTGCCCCGCATTTAGAAATGTCTTGAGTAGTGTCTTTAAAAGGTT
Organism: Uropsilus gracilis; assembly: GCA_004024945.1. Lineage (NCBI taxonomy): Eukaryota > Metazoa > Chordata > Mammalia > Eulipotyphla > Talpidae > Uropsilus > Uropsilus gracilis. The sequence continues at coordinate 19,439 of PVHY01006315.1, forward strand.
ACAGAAAAACTCCTGGCTTCCAAGTTGGCTTTGATTGTCTAAGGATTCTTGCCTCTTTTTGCACCTGTTCAACTTTCTGACAGAGATCCGAGACAGTTGCTTTGGGTGAATGAGAAAAGGATAATAAAGGAAAATGTAGAACTTGCACTTGTTGAAAAAAATAAAAAAACAACCTTTTAAAATCACAGTTGAAGTTGTTAGATGAATTAAGTCAGGAGAGAAAAGGTTCCATTTCATTTTAAGAATGAGGAGTAGGCTTTCGCTAAGAATTGGATTCTAGTATTTTTTTCAGATTACATACCAACATCATAAAACTGATAATTTGACCGTGTGTTGTCAAAAGAACCCTGGTCTGCATATCCCAGAGCAGGACTCTGATCCTACCCTGTCAGAGATATATTCCTGCTGTTGAGCATTTTATATAACCCTTCAGGACCATTCCATCATCTGTAAAATAGACTGATGGTATGAGCTAGTCTCTAGATTGTTTATTCTCAAATTATATGATTTGTAGTTTTTAATCCTGATTCTTTAAAAGTTAACCATTTTCAAATAGGGACTGTAAATCATGAATATTTGGGAAACTTTTAGGTGGTAATTAGGAAAATAATTAAAATCTTATATTTGGGGAATTTATAGATATATACTGTAGTATTAATAAGATTATATAAAAGTTAATTTGAACTATAGAATAACAGATAACTGTAAATGTTGTATTTTTAGTATTCATCTTTATTTTGTCCCAAAATGTGCATGTACAGTGTTCTAGATTACAGACAGATTATCTTTAGTCACATAAAGCAAATGATGACCACCATGTGGTTATCCCACACCCTGATTCTTACCCCAGGAGCTAATTTCAGAAAGATCAAGTGTTTTACCCATGAAAACTTCAGGATCTGTATCATACATGAGGAGTGATAGTGATTTTTATCCTGGATGTATGTGTATCCTTTAATATACAGGAGATAGTCGTCCCCCTCTCCCTCTTTTTTGTGGGAACAGAGGTACCTTTTGCTCCATTGACCTGTTGAATAATCACAATTAGTGGTCCAGATGTGAGGTAATTAGAGAAAAACTACTAGCTTTCTTGCTTTTAAGACAATCCAAATGACTTCTTAGTTTAGGAATAATTAAGACAAAGGAAGAAAGCATGCTTTTATATCTGCAAAAGAAGGTGCTAGTTTTCAAAATTGGATAGTGGTACATAGTAGTTTTGTCTCTTGTGGTTGCAATGAACCTAGACCTACTCAATTTGTCATTTCTTCTTTCATAGATTATAAAAATATAAAAGAAGTAAGCACTTAGATGGATACAGCTTGATCTTTTTCTTACTGAGTGATTAAACTCTACAAATTTATATGAGCTGTTTTCACACAATAATTATAAAGTAATCATAGTCACTGAAAAATAGAATTTTAAAATTTCAACAGACATTTTGTGGTGTACTTATTTGTATGACATGCCAGGCATTGAAGATAATCAGCAAAGTAGGTATGGCCCCTAAAGTCAAAGATTCTTGCTAGAAAAATAGCACAAGCATTTATAGGAAAGGTATAAGGAAACAAAGCACTTACCCAAAAACATTTTCCAGAGGAGGTTAGTTAAAATAAGAACCTGAAAATTGGAGGGAATGCAGCATGACCCCTTTATTATAATAATAAAGTTTACTGGTAGTTCAGACTAAGTCAGTGGAGGAAGAAGTATTTACATAATTTCTGTGACTAAGGTGAAAAGGAATTTGCTATTGACTTTTGATAAAATGCTTATTAGTTCCTTTATGGAGAAAGGTAACTGAAAGGGAGACTTTGGTCCTTGTGATGATGGAAATGACTTTCTTTTCCAGCTACTTTTTTTCATAGAACTCTAGGGCAAGTGTCTTGTTTATCCTTTTGTCCACGTAAAGGAACACTATTATAAAAGAAAGCAGAGAATTTTAACAGGAATACTCAAGGTATATGAAGTACACAGAGGAAGGTAAATCTGAAGCTTAGAAAATAGTCATTAAAAGTCCTGCGAGATAGTTTAATGCTGCCATGATGTTAAAAATAATCTTAACTCAGAAGAAAACTAAAAGATACGTTAACATAAAGTATGTTTTAAAAGGGGCTCTTCTAGCAGAGTATCTAAACTTTTGTCCTTAAGTAAGTAATAAGTGAAGTAAATAATAGCAATTTTGATGGTTAAGAATAACTAATCTTTAGTCCAAAGGCAACTGCCATCAATAGTAGTGGTAAGTTAGAAGTAGGTTAGAAATTATCAAAAGTAAAGACTGATGCCAGGTACCATGTTGGGGAAAGTCTTTGTCTTTGAAGTCAGTTACAATTAAAAAAGCAATAAAAATTATACTTAACTGCCCTTAAAAATGCTTACTATCATTTTCAACATGATAATAAGGAATATCAGTTTGGTTTCAGTAGTTTAAGTTATAAGGAAGTGACCAGAAGTTATACAACTTACAACCTAGTTGAAGTTTTAAGGATTAGCCAGAAAACTAATAATTAATATTTTAATTTATAAAAATCAATTTTAAAGTAATTCAATTAATATTTTTCACACTCTTTAACAGTGTTTTAAAGGAATTGGTTATATGGGAAAATGAAAGCATTTAACCTTCCCTAAAAATACAGTTTTTTGAAAATATTTTTTAGAGTTTAAGGATAACACCAAATTTTCCTGGAAAGTGGGATTATCTTAAGTATATATAGTCATTAAACATTCTACATGTTAAACTTCTGGAAATTCTCTTTCAGGAAGAGTCTCCAATCACAATGTCGACCAACTCGGATATTTCTCTGTCTTCATATGATGAAGGTCAGGGGTCTAAACTTATTCGAAAAGCTAAAGAGACACCATTTGTCCCCATTGGTAAGTCTGAAGGTCTAATAACCAATCTGTCATAAACCCTAATGGAATATAAGTGTGGTCAGCTCACTCAGAGCACACTCTAAAAGCATGGATTTCCAAATATTTTTGCATATGTTGTTGAAATATGTAAATACTGGTATGATTCAACTTTCATTACAAAAATTCTCTCTGTGTATTCAGACTTTGATTTAATGACTCTTATTTTAGTGAATGTGTTGGGGAACCCCAAGACTGCTCATGGTCCTAGTAATTTTCAAGGACTCACAAGACTCAAAAAAACATATTCACAGCTCTGGTTTATTATAATCTCTGCTATATTAAGTGATTCCTTTCAGAGAAGGAAGTAGGACAAAGAAAAGAGTTCCCCTGGCACTCTTTTAATGATTCCAGAAATTCACGTTTAATCTTAACTTTCTGAATCTGCTGCTGTTTGCTACCAGTTATGAATTTTGGTTCTTTGGGGTAAGGAATTAAATTTGAAGTTGTAATTAAATTAATGTTCTGATAAAGCAGCCTTATAAAAATGAAGTGCATTAATTGATGGTAGAATATCTTGGTTCCCTGCCACCATGTATGTCAACGTGCTTGAAACTCTTTGTTTTACAGGAATGGCAGGTTTTGCAGCAATTGTTGCATATGGATTATACAAATTGAAGAGTAGAGGAGATACGAAAATGTCTGTTCACCTGATCCACATGCGTGTGGCAGCCCAAGGTTTTGTTGTGGGAGCACTGACTCTTGGTAAGTTTCTACTGGAAATTTTCAGACTTGTTCCCAACAAGCGGATTTCTTTGCAAATAAACAAGATAGATACTGACTTTGAAGCAGTTTAAAAATAAGTTATAATAATAATTTTCATGTAAAAACAGTTCATGTGATAACATAGTTTTATTGTCCATTTCTTGCTGAGACTCTGTAAAGAAAAACTCATATCCATCACTGATTTTATCATTTCATTGAAGAGTCAAGATATGGGGTTATAGCGTGACCCTGTTTTCTGGGAGAGTTATGTGATTGCTATCTTGCTGAGTTTTCGAAGATCAAAAAGTTTTTTAAATAGGTTTTAATTACTTATATTGAATTTAATTCATTGACATTATATGGTATTCTGTAGCAAAAGTGAGTCCTTTTAAATTTGCAAGATAAATATTGATTGTTCTCTAAAACAGATATTTAAACAGCATGAGTTAGTCATACTGTCCTTTAGCTACTTGGCAAACTGTATAAAGAGAATTTCAGAAATGTAAATTATTTAAGAAAGTAAGAGTGAAAGCATCGTAGTTTTGTTCCTCTGTAAATATTGTTTGCTAGCAATGGTGCTACTTTTAGCTATTTTATAAACTTTATTTTTCAAATGTTGAAAATACTTAAATACTTACATTCTTTCTTTTTAGGTATGGGCTATTCCATGTATAAGGAATTCTGGGCAAAACCTAATAAACCTTAGAAGAAGAGCTGCTGTATTGGTCTTGGTGGTACTTAATTTACTTAGATGTCTCAGATTATGTGTTTGTGTCAAAAATAAATATTTGAATGGGTCAAATAGTAACATGGTAATTGAAATATTGATTCCCTTCTTGCAACTTGATTTGCCTGGTGATGAAATTACCAGTGAATAGTCACTACCTGGGTCATTCAGGGGAGTCAGGTTAGCACGTACACAAAAAAAAGAAATATGTGAGTGCTTGATGGTGGTAAGCCATCCCCCTTCTGAACTTTTCTGATGAAATTAGTTCTAAATAAGACAACAGTCCACTTCGAAAATACTTCCAGTTGCTACAGAATATTACATGCTTTTGATATTATAAAGAAATCCTGGTTACACCAGTTAATTTATCTTGTTTCGGCCTGCCTTGTGGGTTGTTAGTACTTCAGTTTTTAGGGCTGATTGACTCTTGAAGTAATAGTGTAGTGAATGGATTATACCAATATAAACCTCCCCACAACTGAAAACATGTATGTGTTTAAACCAAATCTAAAAAGCTGATAGCAGAACTTTTTTATTTAAAAATTATACTTGTAAACTTGAAAAAAAACATGCATTCTAGCTTAGCGCTTTTGTAATTGAGAATTATATTTTTGCTGCTGTTATTTAGAATAGTTTTTAAATGTCATATTAAAAAGATGGAAGGTAAATGAATAACATCCAGTATGCAGTATTTTTTCCTCTATGGATTATAAATGCTAAATTGAAACTACTTAGTGGAAATGGTTAAAGCTGGTTTGATCAGATGCCATACAAACTTGAGATATACAAAATGCTTTATTGCACTTGTGATATTCTCTTGTCTAACCTGAATTTACATTCCATGGTGATAACATGGTAAATGTAATGTCATTAAAATAAGTGAACACATCAGTTATCTTGTATTTATTTCAAATTAGAAAACTAAACCATTCCTCAAAATACCACAAAAATTAATTTTCAATATAAAGATAACATTTTGTAACTTTGGTAGGAACCGTAGGTAAAGAATATCTACCAAAAAGGAATTATAGCTAACATTTATTGAGCATTTCTATGTGCCACACATTGTTGTATGCATTTTCATCTGTGTAATTTAAACTTCCTACCAAAGGAGTAGGAACTATGATTCTCATTTCACATAGCAGGAGATTTTAGACGTGAACAGGTTAAATAACTCAACACACAGAGCTCAAGATTATAGGTTTGGAACTGGAACCTGGGCCATGGAGAGGTAGAGCTTTAGTGGGGTTAAAGATTGTTGTGTTCATCTTTGTGGAATTAATGTTGGACTACCGCAATTATCACAAATTAATGAAATTAGACAAGAAGTGTTTAATTCATCACTGACTGTATAGCCTGGACCAAACCAGTGTTTTCTCAATCATTACTAGCTAAAACATTGAACCATTTTGTTTCTATGGTCCTGATAGATCTTACATGGGCTAATGAGGAGTAAGTAATTTAAAAATATAAGATGCCTCTAGGAGCTCTTAACTTTGAATAGGTGCTACAGGAAATGCTTATAGGCACTTGTGATAAATTGTTCAGGAAGGATCGACCTTTAGAAGAACAAAATTGAAAACACATTTCAAGAAATTGTTACTCTAGAAGAAAGAAAAAGAGAGCCATCTGCATAGTACCAGGCAAGCAGGAGAGCTGCTTCTCCCCAGCGTAGAAATTGTACTGATTCCTTTTTTTTCTTAATTTCTTTTTTTATATGTGTGTTTCACATCTTCATATTCCCTGGGGACCACCCATCATCTTCCCTCCCTGACCACTCCCTCCCATCTCCACCCCTCCTAACCCCCCACATACTCATCCCTTTTTTGGAGTTTTCATGTCCATGTCTATGGCCTAAATTGTCAACCAGAATAAACTTTATAATAATAATAATTTTTTTAAATTGTCTTTCTAATCGATGACTACATTATTTTGTTCAACTAGATACTAGTTTAGGAGAACTTGATGGAGACAAAGCAGAGAAGATTGAGAGAACAAGTATACCCTAGGTAATCAAGAGAGATTGAGTAGGGTTGCCTGTCTAAAGAAGAGAATGGGAAATCAGAGTGGTTGAATAGATGGGCATCATATCATGGAACTTCTTTAAAGTGTCTCCAGACAATATTTTTAATTGAATCAGACCTGATTGAGTTCGTGGCTCTGCCACTTACTGAGTAGTCTTGGTTTCTTCAACTGTTCAGTGGGGACCCTGATGGGGGACTAAGGGAAGATTAAATGCAGTGATGAATACAAAAGGCAACACATTTAAATGAATGCAGACCACCTAAAGCATCAGTGTACTTAACAGGTTATTGTTACCAATCTTAGTGTGTTAAGGCAGCAATTTACCAGCCTGTCAGAAAAGCCAGGGATTTACTACTGAGGATAATGGGTACTATTAAAAAAAAGGGAATTTAAAAAATGTGTAATGGATATAAAGTATAGCATGAGGCAGGAACACTAACTGGGAGACCTAGGCCAGGGTTAGAGTTACAGAAAATATCCCTTTGGAAGCAGTAGAAGCAGTGGTCTACCTTAAGGAGATGGTGGGTGTGTTGATTTTTTTTTTCCCACTGAGAGATTTTTTTGCCTTAATAGGGCATGTTATTAGAACATGGAATATATTTGCTTCCCGGTATGTCTTCCAGTAGTCTGAGAACATGATCTTTTTCCATCCAAAGCACCTGGAATTAGTGCCTGGTTAATATGGGTGTTTAATAAATGCTTGTGAGTTATGAGTTAATTAAAATAAGTAGATTTTGTTTTTTTGCATTCAGGATTCGGCTGTCGCCAGGAAAAAAGTTACTTCTAATTAGTGACTAGCAGTGACATCTGGTGGTTAGAGCTGGAATTTGACTACACATTTCATAGGCTCCCAAAGTATATTCTGCTTCTGAATCATAGTCAGAATTTTTGGCAAGATTGGTCATGTCTTTTCTTCTTCTCCCATAAATGAAAAAATGCTACTGAAGCTTCAGGAACTGTTTCAAATCTAACCCCATGTAAACCTCCAACCCACTGCAACATATTAGTCCAGAACAAAGTTAAATGAGCATAGGGAATTTTAAATTCTCAGGAGTCAGATAATATAAATGCCAGTTATTTGTGTACTTCCTATCATTTGAAAGCTCTTCAAATAGAATGGGGAAAGTTTCAGGAAAGGAACCAAACGTACTGCCCTTGTATTCTAGCTTATTAAAGAGAGCCTGTTTTCCTCCAAGTCAACAAAATTCTGTTAAGATTTGGTTTTCAGTAAGATAAAAGGTAGATATTCAGTAATGGTGAATGATCTAGTGTGGAGGCTGATATACATTTGGACCTTCTCAGAGGAACCCATGAAAAGGTCCTCTCTAGTATTCTGGGTTAGGCCTTTTTCCCTTCAGTGTGGAACTGAAATGTCACACATTAACTAAAGTTTTGCAGTGTTAAGGAGGAAATGCTGTTACAGCTCCCGTTAAAGTCCTGTTACCTGAATTTAGCTTGTCTGCAACGGTACTGTCGTCCTTACTGGTGGTCCTTCCTAGCTCAACTGTCACCCCTGGGGCTTAAATTTTTCAAGATACCTTTCCTTCTTCCTCCTTTTTTATCTCTAGTAAATGAATCACCAGACTTGGCCAGTTTTTTAATAAGTAAATTGTCTCATCATTCAGATTTGTCCTTTACCTCTCCCTGCTGCCACCACTTTCAATCTTCACTTTCCATTCTTGCTACCTCGTACCAGTGGTGCCGGTGACTCTTGAGTCCTGTGCTCAGGACTCCGACACCATTGCTTACATTCTACTTTTTTGAATGTTGCTGCTTTTCCCTTTCCCATCCCCTTCCCAGTCAATTTACACACTGTAAAATCAAACCCAAATTCTACTTTTGGAAAAGTTTCTCTGCACTCTTCTAAGCCATGGTAAACTTGCCCATTTTTCAAATCTTGATTGATTTGAATTTAAAACCAAAAAAAAGCATTCTCCACTGTGATAATATATTTGCACAGTACTTTGCTGAATATAAGGTGCTTTAATACTCCTATTAGTTCTTCATAAAAATTTTGAACTATCTATTTTGCTGACTGTCAATAAGGTAAGCTCTAACTTACTCAAAGTCATACAGGTAAAAATTGTTAAGTTAGAACTTAAACCAGACCTGGAGATCTTGGTCACAAAGAGACTACGTGATGAAAGGGAAGGCCAGGCTAGGTGCGGTGGCGCATGCCTTTAATCCCAGCCTAAGAAGGGAGGCCAGAGCTAGAAATCCCTTGAGTCCACAGGTTTGAGTTTGAGACCCGCCCCAGGCAACATAGCGAGACCTAGTCTCAAAAAAAAAAAAAAAAAAAAAAAAAAAAAAAAAAAAAAAAAAAAAAAAAAAAAAAAAAAAAAAAAAAAAAGCTGGGTGTGGTGAAGCACACCTGTAATGCCAGCTACCTGGGAGGCTGAGACTGGGGACCCCTGAGTCCATGTGATCCCAGATCCACTCCAGGATCTGGACTCTCAGATCTGATCCCGGATTGGGACTATTCCCGGCAACATAGCGAGACCTAGTCTCAAAAAAAATAAAGAAGGCCAGCATGCAAAGGATGCCTACTCAAGTCATACTGCATCACTTTCCTTCGTTTCCACACTCTACCACACCACTCCACCACACGCTCAATCCTCCATGCCCCAAACCCAATATTTCCTCCTGATAAACTGTAGCTCAATCCTCCATGCCCAAACCCAATATTTCCTCCTGATAAACTGTGGCTGCTTTATCCTCAGGCTTTTTCATATGTAAGAATTCTTAGTCAATATTTGTTTTGGGCTTTATAAGGAAGCTTGAGAGATTACTTGGCAGTGATAAATTTAAAAAAAGTCCATAAAGCACTGGGGACCTCATCAGCAGGAGCAACAGGAGAAATCACAATTGCTGAGACCAGGTGATTTTCATCCAACCATTTTGAAAGACCTTGATATGAGCCAAAAATGAAATTGAGAAGTTTGGGGAGAAATATAAAATATATTACCAATCCATTGTGCTGAAGCTTTGGAAGAGAATCAAGGTAGATCTCATCCATCAGAAAGGTCCCTTGGAACTAAGGATTATAAATCTTGGCAGAACACTGAATTTTTCAAATGTTGAAAAACACTTGAAACAATGAGATCACCATATATGTGAACACATCTTAAGCAGAATAGATCTATGATTAGAATAGGATTTGACTGTTGCCTTAGAGATGTTAATCTAAAAGGGGAAGTGTACCAAGGGGAGTCTGTAAGAGGATGATGACCAGCAAAGAATGCCCAAATCCATGGTGAACTGAAAAGGCAGAATTTGCAGTATATATCCAGTACTTTCCAGCAAGAAGGAACTTGAACCTGGAGAAAATGAGCAATTTTTATCTGTGTAGGAACTCCCAGCTGTGATATGGATAGGAATATTTAATAAGGCTTAACCCTTGATCAGAATGTCTCAAGGCAGTTTGCCTCTGCTCTGAAGCCATGCTTACATGGGGTATCTGATTCTAGGAAGGGAGGGGCTCTGGATATAGGCCACAATCTCCTAATGTAAGTACTGGCTTAATGTTCTAGGTTAAGTGACTGGCCAACCCCAAAAGACATGCGTGGCATAATCACCAAGTTAGATTTTGGATCTACTAACCTGAGACCCTTAAGTAGAGAGCTCTGAGGAGCTCTGGGGATAGTCAAAAGGAGCCTTATTTTAAAATAGTAGCAAAGCTTACTTCCATTTTGAGGCAAAGCAGCTAAATTTGTAATGGTATATGATAACTGAAGAGCATTTCAGTTTGCAAAACACTTTCATGATCAATTTATCATGGTAATGTGGCTACTACTTTTAAGAAAGTTGAGGTTTGTGACTTCACTAGTATCAGAAAAACCTGACATTCTAACAGTTTATTTAATTGTGCTTCTCACAGAATGGGGTCACTGACTGCTTACGTTTTATTTGCTTATTTGTGGGAGATACAATAATATTTCAGTGAAGGGAAACCTTTATACTGATCTTATCATCTTTTAACATAAATAAGCATTAAAGTCAAACGTTTATGAACTGTAGGAAGGGGCTGATTTAGGGGAAAAGGAAAAAGCAGTTGGACCCACACAAATATTTTGGTTTTCATTTTCATTGTAAAGTATAGCAAAATTTTACCATTTTAACCATTTTTAAGGTCATCCCAAACAAGCTTCAAAATTGAACAATAGCTCCCCACACTGGAAAATTAGTAATAAAAAAAGAACAAATTACTGATACATACAACATGGATGAATTTCCAGAGAACTAGTCCAATGAAAGTATCAATCCCCAAAGCTCACATACTATACTAATTCGTATATAACCTTTTGAGATGACAAAATGTTAGTACAAATTAGTGGTTACCAGAGATTAGGAAAGGGATGACAAGAAGGTTGATGTGATTTTAAGAACTGAACAGGAGGAATCTTTGGGGTTTTAATTTATTAACTGTAGTGGTGGATATGCAGGCATAGGTTTACTGCAAAATGTGTCTGCTGCCAAGTAGCACTTACTCTGCACTTCTGGGCAGGAAAAGGCCAGGGGAAGCGCCTGATGAGGAAGGGGGGAAAAAAAGCAAAAGCAAAACCAAAAACCTATGGGATACCTGAAGATTTTCAAGATTTAAAAGCCCAGGAAAATATTTGGACAGCTTCCTTGGCTCTCCTCACCATAAATATGCCTTCTACCCGTACAGTGTGGTGACTTGCTGGAAAGTGTCGTTTGTTTGTTTGTTTGTTTGTTTTAAAACCCATGTTCTTCATCGTGAAAATAAACCGTTGTTATTTTTTAAGTCCTCTATTTGCCAAAGTAAGAAAGCGCTCCACTTCTCCCAGATTTGACCACTTTCTCTTTCAACATTTCTCTGTATTCCAGTCTTGTTTCTGTGCCTAGTTTTTAAAGATAACTTTATTGTGCAATTACTAGTTTGCATCGTTTTTTGTTTTCACTCGACCTCACGACATAACCTTTTCCTCAAACATTTCAAAGACATTCTAAATGGTTAATAGTTGAATCATTCAGTTCCCTGCAAGACTGCAAAACGTGCATGTCTGCTGAACGTTTGGTATCCACGACTTTTTTAAAAACATATTTCAGAAGCGGGCTACTGGGCCTGCTCGGTTCCAGCCCACCGCGCCTCTAACCACATCGCCGCCACCTGAACCTCGTGTGTCACCGTCACTTTCCGAGCCTCCGAGCCCTCTCGGCTCCCGTAGACTGGTGCGCCGTCACGTGGGTGGCGTTGCCAGTTGCCCGGGTGACGGTTGCTGGGGTAGCGCGTGCAGGCGTCCAGAAGAAGTGACTGGGCTGCGGCAGCCGTAGAAAGGTGGAGAGGAGTGACCGCTGTAAGTGCGGGGAAGGGCGGAAGGGCCCGGAGCCGGGGAAGTCCGCGGATGTCAGGGGTTCTGATCTGGAGCCGCAGTACAGATGCTCGCCCGAGCACTCTGCCGCTGGCCAGATGTTCACTGCATGCCTGGCGCCCGGCGAGAACTCTCCTTTGTTCTCTGAATCTTCACGCACAACCCCTACCCACTCCAGGCCCACACTTATTTTCCGCACGGTCCGGGCCTTGGTAGAGTTCAGGATGGGTGTGCAGCCAAAACCACATAGTAGATGGCATAGACTGTGCTCTAACGGGTCATTCTAACCAGCGCCCTCTCCCGGCTTCTGCTTGCACTACACCTGAGCACTGGAAAGCGACCTGGTTGCATCTGTACATACTTCCTCTGGCTGCGCTACCAGCCTCCAGAGACCCGGGACTTTATTTCAGAGCAGTTCTAAACCTGCAAAATTCACAGCAGAAGAAGTTCATAGCAAAATTGAAAGGAAGGTAAACAGACTTCCTACTACCCCTGCTCCTATACATGCATTATCAACATCCCCCCACTAGTGTGGTTACATTTGTTAGGAAGCTCAACCTACATTGATACATCATCAGCACCAAAGCACACAGTTTGCATCAGGCTTCGTTCACTTGTGGTGATGTACATCCTATGCATTTGGACACGTGTGTAATGAAACATCTCTACCGTTGTGGTAGCATACGAAGTATTTTCCCTGCCCTAAGAATCCTCTGTGCTCCAATTGGGTCATCCCCTTCCCACTACCAGTCCCAGTTAACCACAGACCTTTAGAGTGACCAGTTTTGTCTTTTCCAAAATGAAAAAGGCAAGATGGGGGTCATACAGTATGTAACCTTTTGAAGACTGACTTTTGCATCAGCAATATACATCTAGCTTTCCTTTGATAGTTTCTTTTCTTCACTGAGTAATATTACCTTGTATGGGTGTACTAGTTTGTTTACTCATCCATTTGAGGATATCTTGGTTGTTTCTGATTTGGGGTAATCATGAATAAAGCAGCTATAAATACCTTATGTGTGGACATAAGGTTTTAACTAATTTGGGTGCATACTATTGTTAGATCATTATGTTTAGCCTTGAAAGAAACCAACCGTTTTACAAACTACCATTTTGCATTCTCACTAGCAATGGATGGGAGTTGCTGCTGCTTCACATCCTTGAAAATATTTGGTGTTGTCAGTGTTTTGGATTTTAGACATTCCAATAAGTGTACTGTGGTATCTCATTGGCTTAATTTGTAAATGCTGGTGGCATATAAAGTCGAATACTTTTTCATATGCTTATTTTCCTTCTGGATATCTTCTTTGGTGAGGCATGTATGCAGGTCTTTTCCCTGTTCTTAATTGGGTTGTTTTCATATTGTTAAGTTTTCAGAATTCTTTGTATATTTTGGACACCATCTTTTGTCAGATAAAATTTTCTTGCAGGTTATTTTATAGTCTGTGACTTATCTTTTTATTCTCTTAGTCTCTGTTACAGAGTGTATTTTTTTATGAAGTCCATTTAGTCTCTCACAGCTGATACAGAATCCAGTTCATTCTGAACCCCAGATCCTGTGTCATCTTGGGTCAAACTATTTGTACCTTAGTTCACACTGATGGCATCCAAGCCCCGGCCTGCACCTGGATGGAGTCCCCAGGCACAGGTGGTTTGGTGTACAGCAGGTGGGAGCCACTACTTGACATGCTGGCCACAGCCTCCAGGTTGTTTTTCCAACTCACTGGTGATCCAAAATGATTATCAACACTTTGTTCTTTCACTCTCCAACACCTTGTTCTTTCACACTCTCAGTCTGGGAAATGAATTATATTGAAGTCTGACCCTCAAGCCTGTTTAGTGAAGGCAGTGTCACCTAGGATACCTCACCAGCAGCTCCACCCAATAAGAGGAAGTGTGTAGTCAAGGATTCACTCAGCAAGTCTGGGTTGTTCATATCCTGCACATCCAGCAAAAAGGCTTGACCCCTGACCTCCTCCAAAGAGAGCTATTCTTTCTTATAAGCTACAAAAAATAAAGAATTATTTGGTCTTTAGTAGTTACATATTAAAATAATATGTTCAGCAGGGTTTCCCTTCAATCACCATATCCTTTTCAGGTGAAATTTTTCTAAATTTCAGTGAACTAAGGATCTCCAGTGCAGATCCAGCTCACTGTCTGTCTTTATACTAAAGTTTTACTGGAACACAGCCTTGCCCACCAGTGCACTTAACTGCCTTTGGCTACTGTCCACCACAGTGACTGGGTACTTGGGTTGCAATAGAATCCATGTGGCCTACAATGCCTAAAGTAGTATCTATCCCCTTTTACAGAAAAAGTCTGATTTTCCCTAAAGTTACAGCATGGAGTCTAATTGTTAAGTTAGAGTGTGTGTGGGTGCCCAACCCTTGGAACACCTGGGCTGGAGACTTAGCTATTAATGCTGTACTTTCTGCAGACAGGTCCAGAGCTTGGTTCACACTGAGAGGGGTCACCAAGACCCGTCTTGATAGGTGCACTCACAGAACTCAGAAGAACCATTAGATGCAGGGTCTGTTACAGTGAAAGGATGCAGACTAAAATCAGCCAAGGGAAAAGGCACATTAGATAGAGTCCAGGAGACACCAGGCACAAGTTTCCAGTTGTCCTCTCCTAGTGGAGTGGTGGGCACAATGCTGATGGTTCCCAGCAACAATGCCTGGCATCATGCATGGAGCTTGGCCAGTCAGGGAAGCTCACCCAAGCTTTGATGGACAGGGAATTTATTGTCGGGGATGGGAGGTGGGAGGTAGCTGGCTGCTGGCTTGGCTAACCTTAGTCATGCAGTCTCCCACCTCTCCAGAGGTCAAGCTGGAGGGCAGAGAAGACAGAGAACCAAGGTCCACATCATAAAATCATACTGTTAGTATGGAGTATCTGGAGGGGTCCCTGGCCCCCAGGTAAATGAATATACAATTAATAGACAGGATATTCCAAGACTCAGAAGGTCTCTCCAATGTACTCTCCTATAAAGAGCCAGGCACAGAGTTGCAAGAAAGGATGAAGGAGAGAGAATGACACATTTTGGAGGCTGTGGGCTATTAGAGCTGTGGCTGGTAGCAGCTTTAAGGTAAATTACTAGGCCTTTTGTAGAGTTTAGGCAAGGGGGAACAAAGATGGCCAAAAGAATGTTTTGCCACTAATTAACTAGGGAAGGCTAGAGTACAATACAATTGGGTAAGACATTAGTTTTTGTGAGATAATGGCAAGCGATGGTAACTCTAAACTTGTTGGTAACTCTTAAGGAATGTTTTTTAGGCAAACATTGGAGGAATGGAGAAGCTGCTCTTTGCTCTCTGGATGTTTATTATGTTAGTCCTGTTTTTTAGTGTTCTGAAGCCAGAGAAGATATTGAAATGAAGTATTCCTCATTTCACAGCATGAGTTTAGCTTGGTCTTAGCTGGTGGCCTCTGACACCCCTAGACCTGCTCTCCTAGGAGCAGGTCAGGGATCAAGCCTTTTTGCAGGATGTGCAGGGTGTGGGCAACCCAGACTTGCTGAGTGAATCCTTGACTGCACACTTCCTCTTATTGGGTGGAGCTGCTGGTGAGGAATCCCAGGTGACACTGGCTCCTGCCTTCACTAAACAGGCTTGAGGGCCAGATTCCAGGTTCCAGTTCTGATTCGGGCATATTCGACCCATCCGCAGCACTGAGCCAATTCCTGGTCTCTGGGCCAAGCTCATTGAATTCAATCCTCTAGGTTGGGGCTGGGCATCAGTATTTTTAATTGAATTCCTGGGTATTCAATATTGAGGCAGGTTTAAGAGCCAGTGGCCACAGGCTCTGGACCACCACCACCCCTGTGGGTAGGATGGAGATAAGTACATTATATGGGTGGAGATGGAACATTTGAGGGTATTCTCCTTGCAGCTCAGGTTGGCCTGGGGATGCCAGCAAGATTTAAGTCTGGGAAGAGAAGGAGGTGGTTTAGGGACAAAGGAGCAAGCTGATATAATTAGCTCAAACTTGGCATTGGGCAGGGAAAACAGGCAGGAAGGAGAGCCTGAGGCCAAATCCTCCGAAGCTTTTAGTGCCTTTGGACTTGGTTTTGTGGCTAATGGGCATCTGCTGAAGCTTTTAGCACAGGGTGTGTCAGGCTCTTAGCTGTGCTTCAGAGAAGGTTGTCAGTGAAGCCAGGTGGATGTTGAAGAGTGGGGGAGGGGAGGGCAGCAAGGGCAGTCAGGGCCTGCTGGAGCAGTCCAGGCCACAGAATCATGTCATTAGCTCTCCCAATATTCATTTCATGCCTGCTATACCTCAAGTCCCGTTAAGGCTCTGCACATCTAGCAGTGAATAGAACACAGGGCCTGTCATTGTGGGGTGGGCAGGGAGGGAGAGAGGCAGTCTAACAATCATAGAAGGCTGTGGTGAAGGTTCATGATGCAGAAAGAAGAGAGGGAACCTGGGGAGGGAGGGCAGGCAGGCCTTCTACAGCAGATGGTGAGGATGGACCCTTCTAAGTTCCCCTTGTTTGAGGGAAGTAAGCAAGGTGGAAGTTTTGGGGGAAAACATCTCAGGGATACTGAACAGCAAGTACAAAGGCCTTCAGGTGGCCAAGAGCCTGATAATGAGAGTGATGGCAGTGGAGATGGGCTTGAAGAGTCCATAAGATGTGCTACGAGCTGGAATGTAGGTGGGCAATGAGACTTGAGTTCGGTTTCAGGCAGAGATGCCTGAACACCCTTTAAAATCGTGCTTAAATGACTTTAAACATGGCAGCATTTAAACATTCCATCTTCTAAACTCTATTCTTCTCCTTATGTTAAGTTCAAAAATAGACAAAACATCCAGAATGCTTTGGGTCAGGAGCTCTGACCATTCTATGGGAAGAAAACAGTACCATTTAAAAATAGGTGAAAGATACGAATAGACCCATCACAAAAGAAGATCTACAAATGGCCAGTCAGCTCCTGAAAAGATGCTCAGTGTATGACATCAGGGAAGTGCAAGTCAGAACCACTTTGGGATACCGCCCTGTGACCTCCTGGGTAGCTTCAGCGCAGACCAAGCACACCGAGTGCTGACCAGAATATGGGGTGACTGTACTTCCCACACGCTGCTGGAGGGAAAGTAAAATGGAAACACCCTGCTGGAAAACAATGTAGTACTTTCGTTGACAGTTACACATAAATTCACCGTATAACCCAGCACTTCCATTCCTAGTATTTACTCAAGAGAAATAAAAACATAAGTTTACAAAGACTTTCTCATCCATGAACGTTTATAAGGGTTTTGTTCATGATAACAGAAAAATGGAAGCAACTCAGGTATCCAATAACCAGTGGTTGCGTGAACGAATAGCTGTGCTCTGGAATAGGAGCCAGCAATATGAAAGGAATGAGCTGGTGACCCATGTAACAACATGGTGCATCTCTCAAGTGCTAGGCAAGAAGAAGAAAGGAAAGCCAGACACACAAGACTACCCGCTACATGATTCCGTTATGCGGAATTCTAGAACACACAAAACTATGGCGAACAAAAGTGAATCAAGTTTGCATGGGACTGGGACTGGCACGGAGAGGGACCAAAAAGGGGCACAAAGGAACTTTCTGGTGTCACGGAAACGGTCTATCATGACAGCAATGGTGGTTTATATGGCTTGTATATGTGTCAAAATTCATTTATCACATACAAAACTGATGTCCTTTATTCTATGCAAATTATACTTCAGTGGAGCAGAATAAAAAGAATACACAAAATTATTCTTACTGGTACAGGTCAGGATAGTGGTCCGCCTTGGGGGAAGCTGACTGCAGGAGGCCGCCACACAGTTGCTTACCTGGTGGAGCTTCACTGAGCTGTACATGCAGGAAGTATGCACTTTACACGATGAAAATTATGCTTCATTTTAAAGTGGTTGTCCCACAAAGCAATGATGTCTGAGTCACATTTCTAAAAACTGGGATTTAATTGCCTCAGGGATATGCACAAGCACTGTTACATTTTAGAAGCCCCAAGGGGATTCTATTATTCACTATTGATAATCACAGCTTTTAAGGTCAGAAAGGAGTTCAACATTGGGTCTGATGGAGCATATTCTGATGCCACTCGGACTGGTGGCACCTTCAGGGCTATGGGAGGATGCTTAGCTCCTCTTTGACTTTCAGGGAATTTAAGGTGAGTGTGGGACTTCAGAACTTTCCCATGGACACAGGTGCCAAGGTAAACAGGAAACTCCACGGTGGGGGGGCTACAAGAAGACTGACTGTGTGCTGAGCTCTCCTGGAAAGTGCACCTCTTGTGCCTGTGGCTTCTGCTTAGACTTCTCTTCCTGCTCCTAGGGCAAGATGGCAGCAGAAGAAAGTGCACAGGAAACCTTGCGGCTCCAGTTCAAGGCCATGCAGGAGATCCAGCACAAGAGGTTACAGAAGCAGATGGAAAAAAGGAAAGAAAAGGAACTGAGCCTCCAAAGCAGAGCTGATCACAAAGAGGAGCCCTTGGAGATTTCCAGTGGCCTCAGCCTTCTCCAGGCTGGAGAGCAAAATTTGAAAAACAGCTTTGAGCAGAGGTAAATGCGAACTTGACCTCTCTGAGGTTCTGCGGGCAGCAGGGATGGTGGGGGGAAAAGGGTCGTAGTCAGGTTGACTGTTTTTGTGTTCCTAAGCTGGGGGAGAGATTTGGACACAGAGCTTGTTACTGAAGACTCTGTCATCTGATAGAAGAGTTGGTCTCCCTAGGACATAGTTAAAATGTAAACATATTTGAAAACAATGTTAAGTCACCTTGAATTTTTGAAAGTCACTAAGATGTGATTTATTCACCTTCATTTTTTTTGTGCAGTTTCTATTTCATGAAAACCGTGTTTGACTCCCTAGCTGATCACTGTGCCAGATCTCCCCCCCCATTAATTTATTTATTTATATTTTCTAATTCTCATACAACATTGATCATATTTGTATGGTTGTCGTTCCCCTTAGGTATGGCCCTCCCTTCCATATTGTACTCCATCCCCCCTTCCTACCCCTCATTTCCCCTTCCCCCCCCCCCCTTACTCTAACTCCTCACACTGCGAGTGACTGGCCCATGCTTGGCCCCACTGGTCTTTCTTTTTCTGGAACGATGTTCCTTTTTCTTGGGTGCGGGCTTGCACTCGTACATCACAACAGACCAGGCTGCTCAGATCTCCAGGAGTAACTTAGGTGGGTAGTCAGGCCGAGCATGTCAGGAACACTGCACCAGATCTTAATAGGAACTTTTCACCTGGCCCGATTTCCCTTCCCTGACATATACCCTCACCAGCAAGATCTCTTCTCAAGAAGGTACTGGTGGGTTCCTAGCTTTTATACAGAAAGTGAAAAAGTTGAAAGGAATCCAGAAATTTCTCATTCTTCTCTAAATTCCATGACGTCACACAGATACATATTGATTTTTACTGGCTACTAGAAGCTGGAGTCTTATTGATACAAGAACTCTGCTAATGGCTTAAGCAATAATTCATAAACATCATAAGCTGTCTTTTTGCTTCTTGTTTTGCCCAGAATCTATTTTCTTCATTTTCAATTCCTACTCGTAATGGGTTATCAACCTTTAAAATATTCTCCTTAAGAATTCTAACTGGCTGCCGGGCATGGTGGTACAAGGCCTGTTGTCCAAGCGCTGGGAGGTAAGAGGCTTGGGACCACTTGAGTTGGTGGGTTCGATACTAACTCGGGCAACATAGTGAGACCTGATCTCAGAAAAGCAGCCGGGAGCGCCGTTCTGTGGCAGCGAGACCCGTAGCAGCAAATAAAGGGGAGCGCCAGGGCTGCGGCTGGAGGAGGAACGCCGAGGAGCTGGTGGCAGCGCTCTCGGGGCGGTGTCCGCAGCGAGCAGCCTCGGCCTCGGTGACTGGAGGCGCCGGCGCTGCCTCTGTGTGGAGAGGATTCAAGATGACCAACGAGTAACCTCTTCCCAAAAAGGTTCGACTGAGTGAAACGGACTTCAAAGTTATGGCACGAGATGAGTTAATTCTAAGATGGAAGCAGTATGAAGCCTATGTGCAAGCTTTGGAGGGCAAGTACACAGATCTTAACGCTAATGACGTAACTGGCCTAAGGGAGTCTGAAGAAAAACTGAAGCAACAACAGCAAGAGACTGCAGGTAGGGAAAACATCCTTGTAATGCGACTAGCAACCAAGGAGCAGGAGATGAAAGAATGCACTATGCAAATCCAGTACCTCAAGCAAGTCCAGCCAATGTCGCCCAACTGAGATCAGAGATGGTGGACCCAGCCATCAACTTGTTTTTCCTAAAAATGAAAGGTGAACTGGAACAGACTAAAAACAAATTGGAACGAGTCCAAAATGAACTGAGTGCCTGGAAGTTTATGCCTGATAGGTAAACAAATCATACCCCCAGTCAAGACTTCCCTGACAGTCCCACTACAAGAAAACTGTGGTGGGACGGCCAAGTACTCGTTTCCACACCAAGACTCAGACTTTTTGAGCCAAAAAAGCCACATTCCTATTGCTATCCAGCTTGTAATGGTTAATGTAAAACTTACCAGATGAACCTTGTGTTTCAGCTTTTTTCTCTTTCCCCTCCCCTTGCTTCAGAGGCCTGATGGCGTCAGACTATTCCAAAGAAGTGGCCAACTCCGAAAATGTCCTTTCTAGAACATGTAGACACTTGAGAAATGTTTGTTTGAAGAAAATAGAGGGGGAACAGAAGTCTTAAGTCTGTGGCACGCTGAATTCAGAAAGTTTGGAGGAATGAAGACCTAGAGATTTAAAATCAGGAATTGAACATGTAAAATTCCAATAAAATGTAAAAATGGAGTATGCATCGCTCTTAACCTTGAGCACAGTGACTTAGAGACACTGTATATCAGTTTTGTCAATAAGACTGTGGACTTAGTGATTGTTGTTTAACTTCTGGGTCAAAACTCAAATGAGGTGAATTTTGCCTTAAAAGTTGTTTTTGCTGAGAACCAACTTTATATAGTTTTAAGCAAATCAAATAATAGACGTCAGTACACGTAGTTCATATACTTAACCGTTTCTTTGGGGGCTCTGTATCACGTGACTGAGCCTTAAGTCAATGTGGTTTTAATCAATGGTCTGTTTGTTCCTTGAATGGTTTTGCTGATGCTGTGGATGCTCTTGCTGAGGACTGTACAAACAGGAAGGTGTGGTATCAAACCTGTGGTTCAAACTGTATGAAGCATTATAAACATTCATTTCCCAACCAGACTGTGTAAGGATATTGGCTGTGATGAGACTCTCTGCATTAATTTTTTTCAGTAGTGAAACTTATGAACTCCATTCAGCAGGCACATGTTCCAGGAGTCATGTGGTTGGTATTCATGGGGGAATGTGGTCCTTCATTGTACTTGGCCTTTTGTATCATGATTTTGATATTAAATTAAATGTGCCTTGAAATTAAAAAAAAAAAAGCAGCAAGGCACTGTGGCAGGCACCTGTAATCCCAGCTATCTGGGAGGCTAAGGCTGGAGATCGCTTGAGTCCGTGTTACCCCAGACAACTTGAGTCTGAGGTACCTTAGGCTACATAGCGAGACCTAGTCTCAAAAAAAAAAAAAAAAACTAACTTGAAAAAAATAAAGATTTCACAACCATTGAAAAATATTCATATGGCTCCTAATATTATCTCTAAGTTAACCCTGGACCAATTTCCAAATGATCTTTCCCCAAATCAGGAAAACTGGACTTGGTAGAGACTTGAGTCATTGGTGGAATAACTACAGAGGTCATAATGATAGCTATTAACTAGTAATTACTGTTACCTATTACTTCTATAGCTTCTTTACTATTGAGCAACTATCATTAGAGAGCCTGTTCTGTGTCCAGTAGCAAAGAGTTCACAGGCCCATCATTTATGTATTTCTTGTGTTTTAAAGTGATGCAAAGAGCCTTGTAGGACAACTTGTAATATACAAAGCCAACTACCTACTCTGATTTCCTGTCCGGTTGACCTGAAACCTACAGACCTACCTTAACTTAAGGTTTAGAAAGTTCCCATTTGGTCTTCATACACACCCACACCCATCCACACACATACCCACACCCACACCCACACCCACACACACACACACACACACACACACTTGCACACACAAATAAAACAATACATTTTTTCCCAGTCTCACTTTGTCGATGTTTCACACATTTTTTGGGTATATTGCTCTTGCCGTCAGTCCATTCTAAATGCTTCATATTGTGATTTCTTCTTAAGTCATAGATAATTTAGAAATATATGGGTTTCCTTTTTAGTCCCAAATAAGCAGTATATTTGGGGCTTTGATTTTTATTGTATACTTTAGCTATCTTTTTAGTATTGATTGCTCATCTTAGTCAATTGCAATTAGAGAAAATGGTCTGTAGGATATCCATTACTGGGAATTTGCTTGTCTTGCCTTTGAGCCTATCCTATCACATAGTTGTATATATTTTCCATGGATGCCTGAAAGGGTATGAATTCTGAGAGATGCATTTTATATAGCTCTCTATTAACAAAAACTACGATTCAAACCCTCTTTCTCTTTTCAGACACATGGTGTGTGTGTGTGTGTGTGTGTTGTGTGTACATGCATGCATGTGTGAATGCACTTAATCACTGAGTTTTAATAGCAGTATGTTAAAATTTGTGCCCTGAGTTTCCCTAATTCCTCATCCCTGCTTTATGCTGACCAGTCCTTACCACTACCTCGTGCCCCAGTCAGGTACAACAAAGCTGGGCATTGGAGGCCTGACCTTTGCCAACTGGTCCTGTAACTCTGCCTTTGCTTTGCAGGGTGCTTGAAGATGAGATTGAACAGCTTCAAGACCAGCTCAGGGAAACAGTGGATGAGAATGGGCGATTGTATAAGCTGCTGAAGGAAAGGGACTTTGAAATCAAACATCTCAAAAAGAAAATAGAAGAGGACAGGTTTGCCTTCACAGGTGGGTCCCCCAAGCTGCAGCAGCCCCCGCATACCAGTCTGGAGTGAGGGAGAGGGTGAAGGGGGAGAGCAGGCCAAGGAAACCCGCATGGCAGGAGGTGTGAGCCCCAGCGCTGCCTGGGCTGTGGGACTGCCAGTGGGCATTTCAGGTGGTGTGGGTGGCTCAGGGGTCCATAACCCAGGTCTCCTGAATGTTCATAGCCTGCTTGACAGACCAGCAGGGTCCAGCCTTTCTTGGTTCCCCCTTTTCCCCTAAATAACCCATTGAGGGGCAAGGAAGCCAAATGTCCACCTTGGTGCTCATGATGGTTGCCTCCCTTCAATACCCCGAGGCTGCAAGGCTGCCCTGAATCACATCCCTGCAAGTGTCCTTGTCTGCCTATTGCCCCAGCCAGCCAGAGACAGCAAGGCTGGGCTGAGTGGACTGGACAACCATCGAGTACCTTTGTTTACCTCCCATCAACTATTATTCTGTCTTATTCTGTGGGGCATCACAGTCATGTTGAAAAGTAGACCTGGGGAGTTTGTCTGTCACTTTCCTTCTGCTGGTGTCTCAGGGGCATTTAGGAACCTTGCAGGCCAACTGACTAACCCGCCATTGCACAGAGTAGGGGCCTGCCTTCCAGAGCCAGTGAGGGCCTCCCAGGGCCTCCCTCACTACCATCAGCCAGTGACCAAACAAGGCTAGCTCCCACCACCTACCTTCTGCACAGCCCCTCACCAGGTGGCTTCCCCCTTGTCCCTCCCTCTAGCCACCTCCTGCCCTTGCCCCTGCATTCCAGAAACTCCAGGCTCTTTGATGTGCCTCTGACATTCTGGGCAGTGCAATGGGGTTTGAAGACCCACTGCCATTAGTGGTGTGGCCTCAATTTGATGGGTGGGCCTGTGTTTAATTGACTCCACCCTTTTCCTTCGTTTTAGGGACGGCTGGCGTAGCTGGGGATGTGATTGCCACCAAAATCGTCGAGCTGTCCAAAAAGAACCGGCTACTGATGTCGGAATCAGAGGGTGCAAAAATGAGAGTGAAGCAGCTGACCAAACGCATCCAGGAGCTGGAGCGGGAAGTGAGGGGCCTTGGTCATTCCTGCCTCTGGAGGGAACACTTGGGACCCCGGGCCACTCCTCCAGAGAGGCAGTCACACATAGAGGCTTTGGGTCCTTCTGAAGGGCTTGTGGGTCAGTGTTTGCAGTGAGTCCCCAGTCTCGTCACAAATGGAGAGGGGAGGTGTGTTGGGAGCAAGAGGGGCACAGGGTGTGGGAGGCAGCCTGACGTAGTGTTTATGGGTGATGACTTTGAGTGTGACAACCTGGGTGGGAACCTCAGTTGCAGCACTGATTTGCTTTTTGACTTTGAATAACTTCTAAACTCTGTACCTCAGTTCCCTCCAGCTGCCAGGAGGCAGTAATAATCACCCCCACTCTAGGGCTTTCTGGGGATTAAATGACATCACCTGGTAAAATGCTGCAAATAGGCAGAGGGTGAGTAATAGAAAAGGGTTTATTCGATGAGTTAAGGGAGTTCTTGCTAATTTGAAGTTTGTGCAAGATGTATTGCACTGGTCTGTCTGACTTAGTCCAGCTTCCTCTTTGTGCTGTCCCCTGCCCTCCATGGAGAATCATGAACCCTCCAGTTAAGCATGGCGCAGCCCCAGCAGCTCATGGTCCCTGGGGAGCTAGAATGGAATCTTACATTGTGTCTCCTTCACTGGCTAAAGGAGCTGTGACTAGAAGAGGTTAAGAGGCTTTCTCAAGTCACACAATATGTGGCGGTGCCAACTTTCAAATCCAGTTTTGTTGCTTTCCCAAATCACCTCAATCATTATGTCAGCAGTGAATTAGAGCTTTATTCTAAACATATTTTTCAAGAACCGTCTTAGGCTCTATGGGACAGTCATGGGAAACTCAGGTGGCAAAACAGGCATGGCCCTAGCCCTCCTGGGAGACCAGCACCTGGGGCCTCTCAGAGGAGGCAGGGGTGTACATGGTGGGAGGAGATGGAGGGACCAGATACCAAAAGGCGGATGAGGGGGCTCCACACAGTGGGCCCAGCCAGGGCAAAGGCCCTGAGCAGGAAACACTGGAACAAGATGAGGCCAAAGAGGTGGGAGGGCACGCCATGCCCAGTTTTGTCAAACAGGCTCTCTGGGGAAGGGTGGGTGGGCTGTCTGTATGTGGCATTGATCTTTGTTGCCAGGCCGTGGGCTGGGTGGCAGGTTTTCTGGTGTCCTGAATCTGTCTCCTTGCCTGTGGCGTGGAGCCCACAGTTCCTTTTTTCTGTGCCTCCAGAGAGTGGCTAGACCTATAGCGTAGAGCCCACACTGCCTCATGATTGTTTATCACGCTGTTAGCGAATCCCAGGGCTGCACTTACCATACGGCTGGGGAGCCAGGCAGACAATCCATTAAACCCACTCCCTTGGCAGAGCAGTTAGCAAAGAAGAATGCTTCCACTAATGATGCTAAAGTGAACCGGAGGACGAGCCCCAGGGATCAGTAACCACACACCTGACACAGCACCAGGGCGCCCCACTCAGACCCTGTTATTGCCAAGCAGAATTAAATACTAAGTGTGAGGTTTGCTTTTTCAGCTGCAAGCGGCCCCGGCCAGGTTGCCAGCCAAGGGTGCTACTGAAGCAGGAGCCAAGTCACCAAAGGCCCAGATGGGAGACAGAACTTTGGTATGAATTCTCTTCTGTGCTGGGGAGTCTGAGAAGCAGGCATCGTTTGGGGCTCCCCTCCTCCATGGGAACATGGGTGCCTCTGTGTAGGGTCCCCTCCTCCCCAGCATTGCTGGTGAAGGGCAGCCAGTGCCCTGGTCTCAGCATCCTCAGAACATCCAGCAGGTTACAGGGACCAAGTCTGTGACCTGAGGTGGAGTCTGTGAGGGTCTCACTCTGCTTCTGTCCCCAGAAAAAGGCCTTCAGGAGGAACTTGAGAGGCCTGGAACTCTAGGTCCTCAGGACCAGGAAGGAAGGCCTGGTCCACTGGTCCTTCTGCTCTTGGCCCAGTATCTCCAGTACAGTATTCTTCCAGGGGAGACATTCAACCTCCATCTTAGCCCCAGGGATAGGTGCTCACTACTGCCCTCTGGAGCCCTGTTCTTTGGGGGGATTCATGTTGTGAGACATCTTCCCTCTGTGGAGCTCCAGATCATTGTAGCAAACGAGGTGACTGGGATGGGACATTGCTCCTCAGGTTCCATTTATTAAGCAGGTGAGCAGATCTGGAGGTGGAGTTGCAACTCCCTGAAAAGAAGACAGTGAGACCCAAAGGGCTAGCTGTGGTGGGAGGGGAAGCCTTGATGGCAAATGGGACCAGAGTGCTTAAGATATACCAGGAGACCTCCCCAGGGGTTTTCGTGGGAGGCTAGACTACTTGGTCACCTGGGGAGCTAAGCCTCAGGTCTGTAGGTCAGTGCTCCTTTTCAACCCCAGCTCCCCTGTTGCTGACAGCTCAAGCCGCCTTATGCCTGCCTTGAGGAGAATTTAGTCCTCAGTGTACAGGGATGGACCCTCGGTTTCCAGGAGTGATTTTGTCTCCTTCAAGCTAGGTTTCATTACCAGGGAGGCAGTGGAGATGCTCCATGTGCGCTTCCAGGCCCGTCCTGGCTCCCACGGACACTGCTAAGATGTCTCTGGTTTATCCAGAGTGTTGAACACCTCTACGCCTCTGACTGGAGCTGTCCCTGAGGAGAAGCTGCTTACTCAGTCACTGGTTGAGCCCAACAGGATTTTCTGAGCCCTGTGACACAGGGGAGATGAACAACCACATTAAAGGAAGGAGGGGGCCAAGACCTTGGAGATCCCCCAGGCTCTGAGTTCACAGAGAGAGCAGACGCTTCCCCTGAGGCAGCTAGGAGGTGAGGTGGAGGAGGGGGTTTCTCAAGTGGCCTTACTGGAGAAGGTGGGTGGAGGAAGGCTTTCTGTCAGGAACAGTCCACGCTTGGAAGCACTCACTATTCCTGTTCTGTCTGCTGGCTGGGTGACAGCTGGATAACATTTGCTTACAGCCTAGAGTCCATGAGGGAGAAAGGGTAACATAAGCCAAAAATATAAAGAAAAAACTATTCTGGCTAGGGTAACTCATGGAGGAAAACCTTGAGCAGCTACATGGGCATTTCATCTTTATTCTGTGACTGCAGGGAGCCTGGGAGGTTTCTGACTGAGAAATAGGTGAAGTCTCAGTCCACCAGCACCACGTATTTTCCCGGGCATCTTCTGCTTAGAGGGGGAACAAAAGTGAAGGTCCCCTTCATTAGATTGCTGGGGCAGCCCAAGCTTGAACCTCACTCTGAGGCCCTTAGGCTGCAGCACATTCCGGAGCGGGGCTGAAAGCCTCCCGCTGCCTCTGTGAGGAGCTTCTGGAGTGCTAGTAGTGAGAGGGCATTGCATTTCAATTATCCCCTCAAAGCAAACAGACCAGGCTTAGGGAGGGTACTGTCTGTACTCACCACATCCCCCCCATCACCACCCTCTGCCCCCCAGGCCCCCCCTACCTCCCTGGGGCCTATGGAATGTCACTCTGGATAGAAACAGCTTTACAGAAATGTCAGGGAGGTAGGTTCGGCCCAGCTGCCCAAGGACCTGGCAGGGTAGAAGGCGGCTCAACGTTCAAGGGCCCAGTCTTCTCTGGAGCACCATCTGATCCTCAGCCTCCCTGCCTGCTGCTTACCCAAGCCAGGTTCGGGCCTTCCCTTGAGCCCCTGAGCATCACCTCTGTCTGACCTTTACATGAGTTATCCTGTCAGCATCGCTGGTACCTTGGAGGCTGGTATTGACCCCATTTTACAGCTGGCAATGGCTCCAGAGGGCTACCGACCGACACTGCTTGGGTTTTACACCCAGGTCCAGCCTGGATGCTCTCTCCACACTCTGAGCAAACACAACAGTTGCATCAGGAACTCATATGGTCTATACCTCCCACACCCATCAAGGCACAAGGCACTGAAATGGTGGTGGGCAAGGAGGGTTGCTGGCCCACTAGAACAGACTGAAAGCAGCTCGTTCCCAGGAGGAATCCAGGCCCCCGATAGCAGCAGAAAGGAGGGCAAGCAGCCAGGTAGTAGGAGGATGCACACAACAGTGCATTTAACAGAAAGGTACATTTGTGGTTTAAGTTCTCAGTTTGCAAGTTCCGTTCACTTGGGTTATACTCTTTAGTCCCTGGGTGGCGCTCTGAGGAAGTCAACCAGGAAGCATTTAATCACCCATGCCTGCCCTGAGGGAATCAGATGAGGCCAGGGCTTCTGGACCATGGACATGGACCAGATCTCCATTTCCTTGACCTGGGCTGCCCCAGAGCCCCTGAGCCTCAGGGGTCTATGGAACTTTCTAGATACCCTATTCTTGGGTCTGTCTTCACACTAGCATTCTCAGGCAATCGATTCTGTTTGTGCTGCCTAAAGAAAGATCAGAAAGTCACTGCAGCACCCAACCTGCCTGCCATAAGTCCTGCCCCCCACCTGGTGGGACTTTCCTGCTGCCAAGATGCCCAACATGGGCCACAGCTTAAGTGGTAGACTCAGCCAGAGCAGGGGAAGATCAGGTTCTGGGCCCCCTTTGGTCACCCCAGCTATCCCTGTGTTGGAGATCAGGCCACTTCTCCCTCTGGGGACCTGATGGAAGGACTTTGAATGGGCTGACATTGGAGTCCTCAGAGTTGTCTGATGAATTGGGGATTAGACTGAATATTTATTACTGTTCCCTGAGCTCATTGCCATGGTGCAGGGTGGTGGGAGAGGGGGCCCCTGGATTAGGAGGGTTGTGGCCCTCTTGCCCAGCCTGAATTTCCTTGTGTGTATGAACTAGATCCTTCTTTATTTTGAGTGAAGGCAGGTGAACTGGGATGCCAGTCTCTGGGTACAGTGGTGAACACCCATACCCACAAAATGTCTGGGAAGGGTGGCACATGGAGTCCTCCTCCAGATGCTCCCCTCTGTAGCCCCTGCATGCTTCCATGCATGTGCAAGCAACACTGGTAGCCAAGGGCTCAGCTCCTAAGGTGGGCTGTAAGAATTCAATCCACAGTCCACCTTTCCTGGCCAGGTACCTCAACAACCCAGGGGGCCTCAACTCTCCACCAGTCTCTGCTCTGCATCTAAGACACTGACACCAGAACTCCCAGGGCTCCCAGGGCTTCGTGAGCATTAGGGCTGCTCCCTATTGTGCACTTGGCTTATGAACTGGCATGTACCTAGGCTGACGGGGGCTAGGGTGATTATCACTGTGGTAACAAGTGACTCTGTCCCTCCTCTCCCTCCCAACCAGCCAGAGACCCCGGTGGTAAAGGTCTTGCAGGACAGGCTGGCGGCCACCAACCTGAAGATGAGTGACCTGCGCAACCAGATCCAGTCTGTGAAGCAGGAGCTCCGAATGGCCCAGAAGGTATTTCAGAATTGGAGTTCAGGTCCTCTTTCTTTTGGGCAGGAACAATGGCTCCATTCAGGAGCAGCAAGTGCTTGGCCCCTGAGGATCAAGCTGCTTGCTCTGGCTCAAGCACCAGTTCAGTAACCTCCCTCCACCAGCCCTGACTGCAGCCCCACCTGGTGAGGGGGCTGCTTGCTGCCTGCGGGGGCCCTGCACACTCACCTTCATGGTGCCCACCCGACTCTGGACCAAGGCGGACGGCGCTGTCCACCCAGGGAGAGTCCTGTCACCCTTCCGTGTGCTGAGCACCCTCCAAAATATCCTAGGTCTCTCCTTGATCAGCCACGCTGGACTAGGAAGCCTGCCAAGACCTGCCTCCTGCCCTCTGCTGACTGTAATATTAGAAAATGAATAGGTTGTTTGTGTATTGAAGGCCCCTTTCAAAGGCAAATACTCAGAATTGGGACACAGGCCCAGCTGGTTCGTTATTTATTTTTATTTACACAGTGAATTCTCTGGCGTTTGTCTTCCCTGCTGGAACCACTCAGGCCAGCCAAGATTTCCAAAACAGTGTTCTATTGTGGAAACAAGCGCCAGAGACAGGCCTGCTAGATCGGGTGTCCGTGACAGGCTTGGGAGGGACCTAGGGCCTGAGGTAGGGCCTGAAAGCCATCGACATCCACAGTGGGGGGCTCTCTGGAGCTGGCATCCCCAGGTGACATTCAGTTGCTTTCCTCCTCACTGCCCTCAGTCAGCCTCTCATCACTGGCTTTTCCTGTGCGGTGAGGCCTGTGACAGCAAGCTCTCTGCAGCCATGCGAATGACCTCAGTCCTAGATGGCAGGTGTACAAGTGAAGGAACCAGGTAGTAATTCCTGGTTCCAGCTTTGTGGTATTCCCATCTGGAGTATGTTAAGAGCAAGGGGCCCCATCTGGGCATTGTCAGCATTTTCTTGCCTGCTGGCAGCATTGCTGAGCATTGCTGAGCAATGCTGGGGCTGTTGGGGCTGATTGTTTACTGCTTTCCCAGGGAACTGCCCAGAGCCTTGGGCAACTTGCCTTTGTGCTGCAGAGAAGAGCTTGTAGGAGGAGACCAGGCCTCCTGGGCGCCCTGCACACCCAGTTGTGTCTGAACACACAGCCGCATTAGGACTGCAGTGTGCCCCTTGCCCCTGACCATACTGAAGGCGCTGCCTCTTTCAGGTACTGGTCAGTGAGGTTGGGGAAGATGTGAATGTCCAGCAGCTGCTGTCCTCACCGGGGTCCTGGAGGGGTCGGGCTCAACAGATTCTGGTGTTGCAGAGCAAGGTGAGTGAGTCGTCAGGTTCCCCTGGCCCCAAACCAGGGGCTTGATACGTCCGGGATGACCCACCCTCACCCCCTTGGAGACTCAGGCCCCACAGGAACACACAGAACCCAAACAAGACCTGTGGCATCATTGCAGAGTGTACTCGGCGGGCTGCTGTTATGCATCCTCCCCAAGCAGCCTGATCTTAATTTGTTATTTAGTGAATGAGCATTTATGTAAGACTTACCACGCACCAGGCCCTGGGGCTTAACAAATGCCAAAGCCTTTGATTTATTTTACTCGAGGCGTGTTTTTCCTTAGTTCATGTAAATTCTCATGACTGTTGTAGTTGTAGGTTTTTTTCCAGTTTTGTCCAGATGCTTGTCCTCTTTTAATTACCCAATAAAAACCTAGCATTACTCCCTCTTTTGTTCTAAACATTTTGGAGCAGCCCTGGAGGCCAAGAGCCAGAATGCTTGGCTGAGCATCTCAGCCCTCCACTGGGGCTAGTCACCTCTCTGTGCCTCCGTTTCCTGCTGTATGTGCTGGGACAGTGACTGTACCTGTGAATGGGGACAGTGGGAGTACTGAATGAGTAAAATTCTTAACCTCATAACTGGCATGGAGGAACTGCCATAGGAAGGTTAGCTGTGGTTCATTCCCTCTTCTGCCTTCACAGCAAAAAATGCATGAGTTAGTGGGTGGCTTCCACTATTTGTCAAACATGTCATCTTTATCCCTGGGGAGTTTGGAGTCATAGATCCTGGGTGGGTTTAATCCTGGTCTCTCTTGGGGTCCTTGAAACCAACATGGAAGGTGGAGGTCTCCAAAAGACAGTGACTAATTGCCTGTGTTTTGGGGTTCCAGAGACCTGACTTTGAGTCTTTTTCATTGATCTACGTGGTCTGTGATCTCCACTAAATCCTTTCTTCTCCCTGTGGCTCTGTTTCCTCATCTTTAAAATAGGGATAATCACACCTTCCTTATACGGTTGTTGTGGGGTTAAATGAGAGAAAATGTATAAAGCAGTCTATATGGTTCCTGGTCATAATAAGTATTTAATATATTAGTTATTACTGTTGTTAAATGGTATAAATAATTGATTGAAACGATGACTTTTTTTTAAGGCTTCACGAATTTAAGCGTTACCACGCTGTGCCACATGAGGGTGCTGATACTTGCTGTCCAACCCTGGCAGCTGCCCTTTACCAAAGATTCCAGTGAATTTTGCCCTGGTTCAGGTTTCCCCATCATTGTACCATCATTTAGTGTGTTGGCATAGAAACCAGGATTAGAAGGTCCTCAGAATTACCTGTTTCACCTTCATGTGATAAAGACGGAGGGTCTCTGAGTGCCAGTCCCCGTGCTGAGGGTTTCACCTGGCCATCCCAGGGTTTCTCACAGTTGCCCAGTGCTCTGACCACCCATTAATATGCAGGTGCCCAGGCTCTCCCCTGGAGCTCTGCCTTGTGCACTGGAGGGGGCCCTAAGAACTGTCATTCTCAGAAGGATCTTAGGGAGTTGCAGGCTCAGATGAGTCCAGGACATACATGTTCCGAGTAGCAGTATGCAGGTACTTCCCCCTGACAGGCCTGCGATTTGGAGCCGTAGAGTCATCTGTGCAGTCACACAGCCAGAAAGGCTTGGAGCTGGCTTCTCACTTTCCAGACCCACCTTCCCTCTGCAGTGTCCCCTGTGAGTGCCCAGGAATGGGTGCCACCCCCCCCCACCAAGGAACCCACCCCCTTTAGGTGGTCTGTCTGTCAGAGTTCTTCCTCTACTGAGACATGCTGTCCCTTTCCTCCCAGGTTCTATGTCTGCTTCTTGCCCCCAAACAGCTCCTCTGAGATAAGGTGGTCCCTCTCATTTCCACACTAACTCCTTCTACCATCCCCCCTGCTTTGATCAAGATGCCACTTCAGATCTCTCCTTGATGCCTTCCTCCCCAAATGGGCTTCCATCCTCATCTGCACCTGTGATGTCCTCTGTCTCGTGGGGCCTCACCCAGAGCTTCAAAGTGGCCCCTCTGAGTACAGACCCATGATGCAGCATTGCCATCCTCAGGTTCGAGAGCTTGAGAAGCAGTTGGGACAGACCCGGAGTCAGTCAGCCGGTGCCATCAGTGATGAGCTCTCCATCTACACAGACCCAAGGAAGCTGTCACCACAAGAGAAAAACCTACTGAGGATCCGAGTGCTGGAAAGGGAAAAACAGGAAAGCTGGGAGGTAATGCGTGCCAGGAAGGCAGCAGGGCGTGGGGCACGGGGAGATCAGGGTAACCGGTCTGATCTGTGTAGGCCTGAACCACCCCTTACTGGCAGCTGGCACCTGGGACAGCGTCACCTCAGTTCCCCATGTCCGGTCAATCCAGGTTGAGCTGCCTGACCAGATGCTCACCCTGGACCTGTGTCATGAACTTTGGGTGGCCTCATCCTGACTGCTTTGGACATGTTGGCCATGAAACTAAGGTTGTCACAGAAGAGGGGGTCATAGCTGCAGAGGGGTGATAGGCTTGGAGGGCACTTACAGGAGAGCTGCAGGCCGAGAAAGAGGTGGGCAGGCTGGTCTCAGCCCTGGGGCTGCCCCTCAAGCCGTACTGTTGATGTCAGAGCAACCAGCTTAGGCAATGGAGGGAATTGTTTGGCTCCAGAGATGAGCATCCCCCAGGGTTTTAAATTCTGGAAGGACATGGTTGCAAGCATCTTGGGCTGATGACACAGTCAGGCTTGGGGGATGGGTAGGAGGAGACATGGGAGTCAGAGGCAATCCCATGGGAGACACAATCACAGAGTCAGGACCCCTGGCTCTGCTGACTGGCTCTGTGACCTTCAGCGAAGTCCCCTTCCTTCTCTGGGCCTCCGCAGTTAGTGGAGACGGGGTCGCTGGAAGGGACCGAGGTCCAGCTCAGCCCCGCTCCCCATGACCGCACTCTTTGATTACAGAAACTTGCAGGTGAGCGGGACGCCCTGCAGAGAGAGCTTGAAGAACTGAAGAAGAAGTTTGAGGGCGTGAAGTCCCGGAACAAGGTGCTGTCAAGTGATCTGAAGACCCTCAGGAGTCAAATGGGGACCCTGGTGGAGAAGGGCAAGCATGACGACGAGCTCATTGATGCCCTCATGGTACGGACCAGCCACGGGGTTGGGGTGCGAGCCAGGACTTGGTGCCCAGACACTGGACTCTCTCACCCCCAGCCCTCACCCCAGGAGCCTTCCACAAGCCCCAGCCTGCCACCTGCAGGACCCAAAAGCCCACGGCCTCCAGATGGACCCCAGCCATGGACCTCTAGGTGTGGACCCCAGCCCAGGGGCAGGAGCACTGTGGAGGCTCCCCCTGGGCACAGAGGCTGGTTGTCTGGGATTGGTGCCAGCACAAGCTACCAGGCTTGTGGGTCCCAAAGGAAGAAGAAATGGGTGGTGGGGGAGGGATTACTCTCTGGCTGACTTTTCATCATGGAATGGAAGGGATAACTAGCAGGCCAGTACAGCTTCTCACCTGTGAGAGAGCAGAGAGCTCCTCCCCGTTGGGCACTCGGGGTGAGACACATAGTGGTAGTCTACTGTGCGGAGGGCAGACCCCTGCTATCATGTGCTATAGTCTCATTTTGTAGATGGGGAAACTGAGACTCCAATTAGTTAGGCAACTCGCTCAAGCCCATGCGATGGCGGTCAAACCAGGTTTATCTGACTGCAAACCTTTCGTCCATTAGCAAGTGCTCAGTGCTTTCCTGACCCCAGGCTGGTCTCTTCTCTCTGGGACCTGAGGCAGCTCAGGGTTTTGGTCTCTGAATTACAAGTTGTACTTACAGTCTCCTTGGTATGGGGGTGGGGGTAAGGTCATGACCAGCTTGGAGAAGTGGTGCTGGCTCACGTACACCTTAGTCTAGCACAATCTCACCAGGCAGGGTGGTAGGCAATGCACAGAAGGCTGGAAAACTGGTCCTGCCTCTATCAATACCTTGCTCTGTGACCCTAGGCCCACGGGCCCCCTCTCCAAACCTCAGCTTTTTAAACTCCCAGTTTTTAAGTAAGGTGTGGGAACCGATGTCCACCGAGTGCCGGTATGCCACCATTCTTCGTCACTGACGTTGAATGATGAGAGCTGCCAACCAGAGCCAGCCGTGCAACTCCCCGGCAGTGAGCCCTTGGGTACTCTGAGCCTGTGTCCACTATGAGGCAAGGAAATGCCTCTTCTCTGCCACTGACACAGTCTTCCCTACTGGTCCCCAGGAAGCTTTTTGCCCCTGGACTTTCTAGTGGGACATCTCCAGGTACTGAAGGATCCCTGTCAGAGGGTCCAGGCCTTCAAGGGAAGTCTGTCAGCAGGGTGGAATAGGATCTCTCTTTAACCAAATATCTCCCCACTAAGGGGACACCATCTGAACAGCTTTCTGTGAACTGGTCACCCCTTGCATATCCTCAGTTCCATCTCCAGGAGCAAGAAGTTAAGGACAGGAAACAGGCATGGTCCCCACCTATCTGTTTGAGCCTCCCTGAGGGAAGACAAGGTGTTCCTCCTGCCTCTCAAGGGAAGAGGTATTATCCCACTGTTCATTTCCTGTAAAGGCAGGGTGGACTTCTGGAAGCAAGGGAGGCAGTCTTCCCTTGTCCTATCTTACCTAGGGGCCCTGACTGACCCTCGCCTGCCCTCCCCTTTGCCCTCCCAGGATCAGCTGAAGCAGCTACAGGAGATTCTGGGTAGCCTGAGTCTGCAGGAGGAAAAGACTCGAGCATCCCAGCAACGCCTGGACCAGCAGCTCAACAACGAGGCTCAGCGGAGCAGCAGTCTTGTTGCCCAGCTTCGGGCCATGGTGGCTGAGCGGGAGGCCAAGGTGCGGCAGCTGGAGCTGGAGATCGGGCAGCTCAGCATGCAGGTGAGTAGGGCACTGGCCTGACCCAGCACCCACTTTCCACTGGCAAGTCCATCCACACCCACAGTAACCTTAGCAACTATATCCCATGGCACTTGCTCAGGCGCCAGCACCTCCTGCCTGCCTCTACTCTGGGCCCCCTGCTTCCAGAAGGCCTGGCTCATTCTGCCCAGACCTTCCTCTCTCGGGCACAAACCCGATTGTCTCCCTGACCTGCATAAAACCTGCCGTGGCTCTCCATTATCCACCACCTCATCCACTCCTCAAGGGTCTAGGTTCCTGCCAGCTCACCCGCTTTGGCCCCCCTCTGTGGTCCTCAACTTCATGATCCAAGATGGTGGCAACAGTGCCAGCCTTTCCATTCATGTTCCAGGCAGCAGGGTGGCAGGGTGGCAGAAGAAGAGCCACACCTCTTCATCCAGCTTGTGAGACACCTTCTGACTGGCTCATGCTGCCGCCCCTCCTGCATCTTCCCTCCATACCTCCCTTCCCCCACACTCGCCACATGGATTCCATTTAGCTTCTCAAAGGCCCTGCTTTATCCTCACTCCAGGCCAGCACACATGCCCAAAGCACAGGCCTTTTCTTTCCTTCCCCACCACCTAGCCCATGGCCCCTCCATCTTAAAGTCTCCCCTGGCCAGGAGCCAGGGAGGCCCCGAACGCTCATTCTGTGCCATGTGCCCCCCTTCATGAGCACATTCCTGACTTCTGTGGCTACCCACAGCAGACTTTTGTCACCCTCTGTGGTCATTTTCCACCTCTCTCCTTCTGCCTCCCCTTGAGGGACATGGGCCTGGGGCGTCAGTACCTGGTGTGGCACCAATCACGCAGAGATGCCAAAAACACGCATCCTAGAGACACTTGGCTCTGTCAGGTGCCCGAGAGCATAGCTGGGCTGCTAGGAGTTGCCACCATGGCTCGTTGTGGTTCCTCCCTGTGGTGGTGGAGGTGGTGCTCCAGAGGAGGGGAGTTGGTGACCTCTGGAGTGGCTCTCTTGGCCAACACATAGGGCTCAGTGACCGGGGGAGCCTCATGGCTGGCTTGGCTGGTTGAGGCAAAGGTGAGTCACAGAGCAGCCCAGCCCATGGTTCAGTCAGAGGGCCTCGAGCCCAGGACCCCTTAGTTCCAGCTTCAGGGTGGTGGCAGCAGGTCTTGCAGCTTTCCCTCCCCAGAGGCCGGAACAGCCTGGAGCCCCAAGATTGACTGGGGGAGGAGAATACTGAAGCCCCCAAGGCTGGGGAGAAGCCCCCAGCACTGCCATGCCCTGCAGTGCTCACCCCACTTCCCGTCCCAGACTCACTGGGAGTGAAGTTTGAATGGGCTCATAGCCACATTCCAGCCTCCTCAGCTCACTGTGGTCCTGATTCCAGGCACCAAAGAGGACTGAATCTTGTTTTGCTTTATTTCTGAAAAGAGGACTGATTCTTACAGCAGAGGTCACCAGCTGGTGGGGGGTTGGGGGAGGGAGGGCTAGTGCTACCCACCAGACAAGTTGGTGCCTGCTGCCAGTTTTCTCAGAATGGGT
Source organism: Uropsilus gracilis (assembly GCA_004024945.1). NCBI lineage: Eukaryota > Metazoa > Chordata > Mammalia > Eulipotyphla > Talpidae > Uropsilus > Uropsilus gracilis. Next base: position 56,077 of record PVHY01006315.1, read on the forward strand.
CGGGCTGGGGGGTCTGCCAAATTGTTTGGGCTCAAGTCAACCCTCCAGCCTTTAAGGGGGGCCTGGTTTCCAGCTGGGGAGTTTCTAATGTTCCTTCTTCTGCCCGGTCTCATCAGCTCTTCTTCTAAGCAGGGAGGGATGGAGAGAGGGAAGGTGTCTGGGCAGCCTGCTCCATCCCCAAGGCTGCCTGCCCATGCTGAGGCTCTGCCAGCCTCTCTGACTCTGGGTATCCAGAGGCCCAGGTGTCTCTGCTGAAGAAGGCAGCTGGCCTTCAGGCCCTCCTGGCATCTGTCCACATGGGGGTGGACCACCTGGGGAGATGGGCCCACTGGAGGACAAAAGAGCCAGCATCTGGTCTGCTCTACCTGGAAGGCCATGTTCGATCCTTGGGACCTAAATCAGAACAGTGTCCCAGTCACTGCCAGCAGGCTGTGTAGCTGGCTTTCTGAAGAGAGGCATTATTAGATGTCATTGTCATGCAAGGAGTGCCGTCACCACACAGTCCTTGCTTTTCACTCCTGAAAAGAAGCCTCTTTCACATTCCCTGAAAGCCCCGAAATCAAGCCAAGCCCCACTCCTGCCTTCTCTAGGCCTCTGAGCCAAAGCTCTGAGAATCGAACCCATGTCTGTGCCCTGCAGTATCTTCGGAGTAGAGGAGCAGGCGAGGGGTCCCGAGGGCCTGAGGTCAACCCCACCTACACCAAGTTCCCGGAGGACCAGGGCCTGAGCAAGTCCCCGGCCTCAGCAGGCGATCACGCTGGCAGGCTTGGATCGTCTCGGTAAGAAAAGAAATGGGATGGAGGGGTTGGAAAGTGAATATTAATTATTCAGAAGAAAAGTTCTTTCCTGCTGCCTCTGCTGGGAAGCCACGCAGGCAATTTTAAGATGCCTGTGGCGTTGTCCTTCCAATGCAAGGGCCACTCCCAGCCCATTGGCCCTGCATCTGCGTGAAGGGGCCAGCGAGGCCCAGAGATGGCTGCTACGAGAGCATGTGTGCGCAGCTCCCCGTCATCTCTAGCGCAGACAGCTGAGATGCACTTACTCCCAAGGTGCTCAGTCAGACCTGTGTCAGATTGGTAGCTGCTCTGATGTCTCCTGGTTCTCTCTGTGTTGAGCAAGCGAGAGCTCCTGGAAGAAGGGCAGCAGGCAAGAGGGCTGCCCAGCCAGGGCTGGCCACCTCCTTGAGTGCGCCTAGTCCCTCCCCTCCCCCCTCAGCTGAGCACATGCAGAGGGAAGGGGGCCCAGCCTGTCTTCCCTTGGTGATGAGCCCCTTCTGCCTTCGCACAGCTCGGTGACCAGCCTGGGCCACATGCTGGTGGAATCTGCTCTCACATGGCCCTCCCTGCCCAGTCCTCACAGGGCCTCACCCAGGTACGAACCCAGGACCCTGGCCCCTCCCAGTCCTTCCTGTCCTTGGTTGCATTGCCATCGCATTAAAAGCAGGGGAAACTGAGGCCAGGCCAAGGCAGGGACCCTTTCAAGGTGACATAAAAACATGGCAGGTCAGACAAGTCAAATGCCTTGTCCAAGGTGGTGCTGCAAGTGAATGTAGAGGCAGAGTCTTGACCTCAGACTAGCAGCCTATTGTTCCTGTCTGTAACCACACAGTTTAAACACGGTGAATCTTGCAGGGCCTGGAGCCCAGCACCTTCCCTTACCTTCTCCTGCCCACTGAGAACCAGTCTCTAGGGGGAGAATTTCACATCATACAGGTTCCCACTTTTAGTCACTGATATCCCCCCAGCGCTCTGGCCCCTCTTTATTGACAGAACCAGGCCTTTGGGCTTAAACGGACCCTTTGTTCTTCCTGCCAGCCTATAGACAAAGGGCAGTTTTGTCCTGCTCCTGAGCCCTGCCCACTGTCCACTGGAGCCGTGCTCCTCTGTTAGCCCTGCCCCCATTTCTCAGACAGGTCAGCCCAGGTCCTGGAGACTGCAGTGGTCTTAGACCGACAGCTGCCCTGTGTGCCTCTGGGCAGCTGCTGGCTTTCAGGAATGGCCTGAGCTAACAATTGGCAGCCTGGGGACCTTGGACCAAAGCCAGCTGCAGCCACCCCACCCTCCTCCGTCTGGGGTCACAGGGCTCTTGGGAGAGAGTGGGTTGACCCTGAAGCACAAGGGCTTATGCCATGCTTCTCACCCCACAGGAAGGATGGACTGGCTCAGTCTCTGAGGTTCTCCTGCTCTGTGCTGGGAGCAGGAGATGGATAAGCTGCCCCCTAATGGCCCTTCCAGGCCTGTGTGGCTGTGACCTGTGTATTCCTCTGGGATGCATGAGCACCCTGCCCAGACTGCTGGTTCTCAAGCTCATTTCTTCACAAAAATACTGAACCCAACCACAGGTGGGCCCCACCCTCACGGGGCTTACAGTCCCCCCCCCCCCAGTCAGTGACAAGACAGGCGTTCACAGAGCACAAGTGACCCCAGAGAGTGTGACTGTGATAGTACACCTGATAGGACGCCTGGGAGTGGGACAGGGCCAGGGGCTGCCTCTTCCTCCTGCTGCTCCTGTCCCTGCTGTGAGGGTCATGGGGCTCACTAGAAAAGGGTCTTCTGAACTGCAGGGCACACAGATCAGCTGGTCCCTGCCAGCTTAGATGCACATTCCGATTCCCTAGGGCTGGGCTGGAGACCGATGTCCTGTCTTCCTAGAATACCCTAAAGTCGAAGCCACAGCTGCTGATCAGACTCCACACGAGTAGCAAGGCTCTAGAGTACATTGAAGAGTCAGAACACAAAGGAGTCTGCTGTCCTCAGAGCCTTTCTCAACCAACCCCTCATAGTCAGAGTGAGGACGAGGGCCTCGGACAGGAGGAGACCTGCCCAAGACCACACACCTGGTCAGCCCTGAGCTCACATGCCCAGCTGGCCCTTTGTACATGCCTAGCATCACAGGCCCTCACCAGGCAAGGAGAGAGAAGCTGGGTTCATACCTGGGCTCTGGGGGTTAGCATGGGGACAGACACACCTTCTATCCTGAAGTCAGGCAGCAGGTGAGGGGCAGGCAGGCAGGTATAGTGGGCGGGCTCATGGCTGGAGGAAGCTGACCACCTCATAAGAGCCAAGTCTCCAAACTCCAGGAAGGTGACTTGGACTTGGGGCCAACCAGGAGATGTGGTTGGACAGCGGTACGGCTCTCGTGTCATTAGGCAGGGCAGCCAAGCTTCAGGGTTGCTGAGGGCTCTCCATACCCTCAAGAGCCTACTTCCCCAGTCAGACTAATTTCAAGCCCCTCAGAAATTGGCTGGATAGTGGTGCTGATGCCTCTCTAGCACTGCCAGAGTCTGTCTTTGGATTGAAGTAAGGTCTAGAGGCTTCAGCAGAGCCAGGAATGGTGGGCTGAGAGTCAGGGGAGGACGAGGGGGCCGGTCGGGCCTGGGTTGGCATCCTTCTCTCTGGCCATTTCTGAAGCCCCCTGGATTTCTCTCACCATCAAAGAGGTAAGTATACATCTTCAGGAAACCCCTCGAATGACCTGTGCCCTCTGCCCCCCCACCCTGGTCCCCAGGTTCTCGGACTCCCCTGAACAAAAAGGCTGGCAGGCTCAGGTGACTGAGTTCAAGGCCCTCTGGCAGGCCACCGAGGTGGAGCGGGACCGGCTCACCGAGTTTGTCACTGTCCTGCAGAAACGGTAACACGAGGCAGCACAGACACACCCTCACGGGCCTAGCAGGCTGGGGGTGGACGGCCGGGCACCAGGGCATCCCTCGGAGCCACGCACTGGGTCTCTCCCACCTCAGGGGTCACTTTGCTTGGGAGCTTGGCTTGCACAGTGTTGGTCCAGGACTTTCCCAGTCATGACCCACGTGTCCACCCAAGTGCCCCACAACCCAGGGCTGACCATCATGCTTGTGGTTTGCCTCAACCCCTGTGCACCCAGCGGGACTGTCATGTGCATGTGGGTGCAAGGTGAGAGTCTCCGTGGAGACACTCTGGAGACTTGAGTCAGTCAGAAAACCCACCAATGATGAAAACTGACCATGAGCATGGTGCTGCACCGGGCGCCTTGGAAAGGCTCGGCAGGAAGAAGGTGCAGGCCAGAGTGAGGTCTGGAAGGCCAAAGAACAAGGCCTGTTGACAGGTGGGGCAGAGACAGTTCTGGGGAGGGAAGAGAAGCAGCAGCCTGAGGCTGAGGACCAGGAGGAACGATTTTCTCCAAGGGATTGTTGACAGATTTCCATTCAGATAAATCAGTGTTCCTCTTTCAAGTGACCCTTTTGGCAAGACTTGCTGGTGCCCAGGCCAACACACAGCCCCACCACGTGACCTCCACATGGAAAAACACAAAGGACTCCACTGAGTTTCTGCCCTGACAGACCAGATCACATGTCAGTCAGGGTTATTTGATGACAGACAGGGGAAAGGCAGCTTTTGGGGAGCTTTTTGGAGCTGGCAGCCTCCAAAGTGCAGATCAGGAAAGGAGTCCTGGAAACCACCACCCTTGGTAGTGAGAACCAGGGGCACCAGAGCCACACAGGCCTGGGGACTTGGGTTTTGTGCCAGTGTGTTCTGAGAGAGCAAGTCTGGTAGGCCTGGTGACCCACATGCCTCTCCCCAGACACAGGCCAGCCACCCTGACAGGAAGAGCCCCCAGCTGCTCACAGACCATCAGGGGCAGTTTGCCAAAAGGGAAAATGGAAGGCAGTTACCAGAGACATTGGGGGGTTGGGAAGTGCGCAGTGGTGGTTGTGCTCAGCAGTGAGCAGTGCCGCCACGCAGCACCCAGAGGCCGGAATACCAGACACATTTGGGTGTGTGAGAAAAAGTGACGTTGATTCTCCTTCTTTAACTGAAGTGTTGTGATTAACACAAGCCTCTAACCTATCAAGTGGCAGAGACACACTCAGACCAGGCTCTCTCTCCCCTTCTCTTCTCGAGTGACACCTGAGTTTGGGGGGCTTTGTGAACCATGGTGACTCAGTCATCTATTGCTGTGCAACAAATCCTAAATTTCCTGGCATCAAACACATTATTCTGTGGGTTGCATGAGGAATTCTATTCCACAGGATGTCAACTAGGGCCTCCCAAGACCCCATTTAGCTGGAAGTTCTGCGGGCTGCCTCAGTTCTCCTTTCCATGGCATCTCTCTCCACGTGGTAGTGCATCTTCCTGGCTGCTCTGAACAAAGAGCAAGGGTAAGGGTGAGGCAACCTGGGTACTAAGGGCATAAAATTTAAAAGACATCCTCTGGCGTCCTTCACATGTCACACCCTTAGTTGATACCCTTGTCCTTTTTGGCTCCTCGGTTTCGTTCTGCTGCTGTGTTACTTGGGGGTGTGGGGAAGCTCTGTGAGGATGTCTCCAGCCCATTAGCAAAGACAAATAGGCTTTTCAACTCTGGGGCATTGCTGTCTCCCAGGACTCCAACAAGGCCCTCTCTGCACTCAGATTCGTCCAAACTTAATTGGATTTCTTACCCTCAGAATATAGGGCCTTCCTTTCTCAGAGTGCCTCTATGTCCTCTCTTGATCTGGAGAGGCTACCATCTTGCACAGGGGGAGGTTTCCCGCTCTCTTACTCTACCTGGCCAGTTCCAGTGCCTCAGCCCCATCCCCCAGCTCCCCAGTCTCATGTCAGTATGAGATGGCCATGCTGTGCTGGGGCTCCCCACTCCCACCCATCGCTACCCTCAGTGGGGGCCTCAAATGGAAAGTAATGTCAGAGTTCCTGTCATTTATTTCCCTTCTCTCAAGTCCTATGTCCAGTGACCAGAGTTTGGCCCTGTTGTCCAAATATTGCAAATAACCAAACCAGGACTTCCCTGGCTGGAGAAAGCCAGACCCTGAATCATGAGGATTGTCTTTACATGAAGCAGTTTTATTCAAGGTGGCCTCCAAGGGAGTCAGGTTAGCAAGGGAACAAGTTAGCACCCTAATAATGTCAGCTCTCTCCAAATAGTGGGAACATTAGGGAGGGAAGGCGTGGCAGAGAAACTTGGGTCTTCCCATTTCCAGGTGCCAGGCTGTGTCAGCAACTTGAGTCAGGGCACTTGACCTTCCCAGCAGGGAGTGTTCTCCGCCACCAGCAGCCTTTGTCTCTGAGGCCACTATCAACCCCAGAGGGCACAGAGAATGTTTGTGAGGGTTAAAACAAGTCAGATTTCCCAAATCTTCCAGAAATGCAGTTGGAGCAGGTTAAGAGTCATATTGAGGGAACAGAGGCGTTCAGTTCAGTGAGTCAACACTTAGTCCCAAAGAGGGAGTAGGAACTGAGCAAGTTACCGGTTAATCCTAAACAGGGAGTGCTGTTCAGTGATTGGAGTTTCATTCCGTGTATTCCTAAATTTTTAGCCTAGAGGAGTTTTTTGTTGTTGTTGCAGAGTAGAGAGGATCCGCCTACACCTGTCTCTTAGAGTTTATCCCTTTTTCTAGTTGTTTAGAATTGGGGCTTAGTGTGGTTGTTCTGCCGTGACAGTAGTCGCTAAATATTTCTCTTTTTAAAAAATAATACAGTTGGCTTTGCTTATAAATTCAACCCAAAAATTCATGTTTGAACAATGAGTTAATTCACTTTCATTTTTGTAACATTTTCATCATCTTAGTATTTTCTACTTGCCATGGTTTTTCTTTCTTTTTTTTTTTTCCACATTCTTTTCATAAAAAAATATATATAGGGGGAATATATAAAATTGCTCGGTCAAGTTTCCTTTGCCTCCCTAATAAATGTTTGCAAGTTAGACTTTCTATCTCTATTCTTTCAGTGGCTATCCTCAACTGTTAACATAAAACTGAGTAAATCTAAAGACAACAGATTTCTTTATTACCACTTCAAGAACAGAATAAGGTTAGAATATTTTAACTCATTTTTCTTACTTGAATCTTTCATGTTACTGTTTTCTAATGTTTTTCTTCCATGCTTTTTAAACCTTCCAAAATTTACTTTCCAAATTTGTCTTTAAAAAAAAAAATCAGTATACATCTGTTTGCCAATATGTTTTAAAATGTCTTCCCTCACTTGTTGCTTCTTGCATCTCAATATTCTGGGTCCAGTTTCCTTCTCACTGAAATAGAGCCTTGAGTTTAGTGAGGCCGTTGAGAATAGTAAGCTTTCTGGTGCTTTGTTTATTTTCAGATGTCTTTATTATGCCATTCTCATGAATGAGAATTTCATTGGCATAGAATTCTACATAGATGGGCATTTTACCCAGCACTTGGAGCTACTACAGTCCCACAGTGTGAGCACCCTTTCTTGTTAAACACAACAACAACCCTGCCTCTGGAGGCTTTTTTAGATATTCTCTGACTTTGATATAAAAAAATTCACTATGATGTGTCTCGGTGTTTTATTTTTCCTACTCAAGAATCAGTGTGCTTTTCCCTTTTTTTCCCTTCTTTTTTTAACATCTTAAAACAGCAGGTTTATTAGGAAAAGAGAGAGAAAAAGACAGGTACCTGCACAGTCACAGGTGGGCAGGAGAGTGGCCTCTTGCCGGATCAGAATGCAGCCTGCTGCTTTAGCTCAGGAACCTGGGTCTCTGCATTGTCAAGGATGGTTCCCCACAGGTGGCCTCTTGCCCATTGTTCCCATTCTTTCCATCTAAAATTCCTAGTCAACATAGATTGAAGCTCCTTTTATTTCTTCCTATTATGTTGCCTCCAACTGTTAAACCTTCTTAATATTTTGAACTGATTATGGGGTGACCTTCCTGTGAACTGGAAGACACATTCTTTCCATCTGAGAAGTTGCCTCTAATCAGCATTTATGTTAATTTATTGGGGTGGGATTTCCTGGCTGTGGATTTGGTTTTCTCCTCCCCTTCCCCACTGAAGGCCCTGGCAGACTCCAACTCTTCAGTCTCTATCTTCTAGCTCACTAAATCCCTTCAGTTTCGACTGCCATGAAACCTATTTAGTAACTGTATCTTTCATGTCTGGCTATTCATTTTTATCTAAAACCTCATGTTCTCTTTTCTATGGCATTTCTTTTAATAAGATTTCTTTTTTTGCCTTTCTTTCACAACTTTCAACTTACTTGGTCTCTTTAAAGTTGCTCTAGTATTTTCATTACGTAGACTCCTAAGTCTTATCTATTGTCTCAGTCTCATGCTCATGATGAATTCTTTCCCTGTGTGGTTTGTATTTGGAGGAACTTGTCTTCAGTGTTTTTTGTTTTTTTTCCCCCTTGTGGATTGTTAAAAGGCCCTATTATTACTATTATTGGTTCTGCAGACCTATGGGGCACAGTGCTCCCTAAGCGATACTTTATGCTGATGTAGTGGTTTAAACAAGAGAGCTGCCTTGTCTTTCAGTTTTCTCAGGATGGCTCTCCCCCACCATACTCAGCCCTGGTGGATGACAGGCTTCCTTCCCATTTCCCCAGCTTATAAATGGGTATCATCTCAACACCTGATCACAAACAAGGTACCCTGGAGATTTCTAGAATCATGCAGGAAACTCCCTGGTAGCTGCCTTCCAGGACCCCAACTCCATGTTTTCTGCCATCACACTGGCATTAATACCTCTGTCTTATACTATTGGAAGTTTTCTCCTTTTTCTACTACGAACATTTACTTATTCAAAGAAAAAAACCTTCTCTTCCAACCCCACCATGCCCCATTTCCCATAGAAAAGGCCTTCCAAAGTGTTTTCTTTTCATTTGTTTTGTCTAACAAAACATATGTGCGTATGCACACATGTATATTATTAAAAGATGGATTCAGAAGCTGAGCACGGTGGCTCGTGCCTGTAAGCTTCAGCCTATGAAGTGGCTGGGGCCAGGGATCGCGGTTCAAGTCCCACTTGGGGCAACACAGTGAGACCTAGTCCCAAAAAATAGCTGGGCATGATGGCGCACGCCTGTAATCCCAGCTACCTGGGAAGCTGAGCTGGGGATTGCTTGAGTCCGTGGTACCCCGGGCAACGAGAGCCTGCGGTTCCATGGGCAAAAATAGTGAGACCTAGTCTCAGAAAGAAAAAAAAAAACAAACGATGGATTCCCATTAAACACATCTTCATATTTTCATGGGAAAGTATCAGTATCACAAATTCCTGTAATTGGGATTGAAATCAGCTATCAAAACAAGCAAGGTAGGGAACTTAACTAAACTTGCAAGCAGGAGCAGCTGGCCCTTTAAATCCAGCCACTCATCAGGTTCATCCCAGCCCATGAGAGCAGTAGCAAAACCAAACTATCTTTAAAAGAGGCAAAAACAAGATTTATTTGTTAAAAAGACAAAATAGACAAAATTCACTGCGGGTGCAAGGAACCCCTTTGGTAAGGTTTCCAAAGTTCAGTATCTAGTCCAAAAAGCTACACGTGAGTCCTCCAGCCACATGTGTCCACAAAATGGCAGCTGCTCCACCTTCAAGTCAAATGAAGAAACCAAGATGGCATCGTCTATTCTTCTCCAAAGAATTCTCCGCTTCAACTCTGAAGCGGCCCGAAACCACCAAGACTCAGAAAGGCAGCAGCAACCACTTCAGATGTCTCACAATGATGAAAACAGCAGCACTCAATGTTCTCTTCAGGTCTCCAGACAATTCCCAAGTGTCGCAGTTTCTAAGTTAAGCCGAGTTTCCAAGTCAGTTTACACAGGTCACAGTTATCTCCAACATGCTTTCCTGGGCTCCTCACCAGCCTGGGCTGGGGATAGAAACTCATAGCATGGCTTCCTTCTCTGCCCCACTGCTGCATATGGCAACAGCACCTCCGAGACCTCCAGCCTCCTTGCTGCTCTGCCACTCTCTCCCTTCTCTAAGCACACTCGTTCCTAAATCCCCTCTGTCTGTCCCTCTCCAAGAAAAACTCAGCTTCCCTTCTGAGTCCCTGCCTACCAGGACAAAATGGCTGCCATCTTAATACAGCATTACCAAGCTAGGGCCATGGTCCCCCACTTTCACCACATCACCCCTATCAGAATCACTGAGTCAGATAAGACATCCATGTTCAGGACACTCACAAATAATAGCAAATGATCCTTTTAAAATGAACTGACTTATATTCCACCTTCTACGTGGGCTGTTGACCATTTCCTCCTGCCCCCACCTATGCTACGTTTTATCAAGTTTAAACCCCCCCCCACTAGAATGATAAAGGGACACAAGTATCTCACTATTATTTTTGTCTGCTTTTCCATAACCAAGAGTGAGAATGAACCTGTTTTTCATACTTATAGATTTCAAATGTACTTTTCTGTTAGCTTCCTGTTCCTACTGCAGCATCATGACCAGGTGAAGCATAATAGCCTGGAATGTGCTAAAGCATAGTGACCTAAGAAATGACTTACTAACTCAGTTTACTAGTATACAACCCAATTTCTCCTTCAGTCTTCCTCATTCTATCATCTGTCAATTCAGAAAACATACTACCACCAATGATAGCCCATGTGAACACCAGAATATGTCAAGGGTATCTAAACCCTTCACTTCCTAGTGGGGACACTCAGCCTTGAGATGTGAATCTGCTGAGTCAGCACCAGTACTAATAAACCTACTTTTTGCCAGCCCTGGTGTCCTTGTTGCCTTAGTGTGACTTTTCACTACTATTGCACATTTTAAGAGTTATTTATATTTTTTTCTTTTCACGTGTGAAGAGCTCATTATATATAGTACTATATATAATATGTAATATTGCGCATGTTTATCTTCATTAAATCTTTGTCATCTGTGTTAAACTAATTTCTGGGCAGGGTGTACTTCCTGCTCTGTGTATAATTTCTCTCATCATCCCAGCTGGTACTGTCTCCATGAAAGCAAATTTTTCATACAAAGCTGTCTGTAATGACCTGATCTAATAGTCTTCACTTCCTGCCTCTCAGGGGTCATTTTGGTCACTCTTGAAGCACAATGAAAATCAGTTATAGAGTAAAAAGGTAATCTTTAAAAAGACTTAGACTTCCACGGGGCTGACTCACATGATGTTGGAGAGCTGTTACATCATCTTCAAAGCCACTGCCGACCCAGCATCTAGCCAAGTTAACCCAGATGCTAACTGAACAGGAAAAACACGAGAATGAAGGCAGGTCAAAAGAGAACAAGCAGGAGAGTCTGGAACAGACATCCGTAGAGGCAAAGGCAGAGGCCAGGCCCCAGGTGAAGGAGTGAGAGGGGTCTGGTTTGAGTGTGTCTGGAGGAAAAAACTGTAGGGCCTGCTGACAAATTGAACACCAAACACAGTAAAGAAGAAAGAGAAGGCAAGAATGACTCTAGGTTTTTTGGCTGAGCAACTATGTGAGTGAGGGTGACATTTATCAGAATGGAAAAGGCACATTTGGGAGAAGAAGGGAGGAAATCAAGAGCTTGGTTAGTCCTAAATTTTATAGGAATGCATAAAATGCTCTAGTGTTTTCTATATGTCTGCTGCTTTTATTTCCTCTACCACAAATGGAAAACTAAGTGAAACAAATGCAAACATGACTGAGCTATATAGCAGAGGAAATGGAAGTCGGTTCTCTCACACCTAACTAGTCAAAAACTGCTGCTTACTCCTCTTTGATTTCGGCTTATTGGTTGAGTTACACTAACTGTATGTAGTGTTTGTTTTTAAGTTTTTAATTTGTTATGAAATTTTTAATTAGATCATACATATTAACACCATCTTCTACATACTTAGTATTAGACCTGACTTCCTTTTTATGACTGCACATTATTTTGCTATGTTAATTCACTATGATTTGCTTTCCATTCCTCTATTGATGGGTTCTTATTTGCTGATTTTAAAATGCTTTATTGTTAAGATATTTCCCTCTATTCTCACTGTGCTTTGAGTTTTTGAAATCAAAAGAGGCTAATGATTTTACAAAATGCTGCTTTAGCATCTGTTGAAAGGATCACAGGGTTTTCCCCTTTGCCCTAATTCTGATGTCAAATTTCATAGCTCAGGTGTCTCTAAAGCTATGCCAAGGGGATTTTGCAGATAGAATTAAGGCCCCTAATTAGATGACTTTGAGATTATCTGGGTGGGTCAGACCTAATCACATGGGTCCTCTGGGTCAGAGTCTAGCGATCAGATGCTGATTTAAAGCAGCAGATAGTCTCTGACTCTGGGACCTGAACACCACCCCTCATCAATAACCAGCAAGAAAGTGGGAACCATAGTCCTCCAGGACTGAGACATGGATTCTGCCAGCAATTTGAATGAGCTTGGAAATAAACCCCTGACCTTAAATGGCATAGTAACCCCTGCGGAAAATGATTTCAATAATGGGTTCAACCAAGCCTAACTCTGACTTATAGAAACTGTGAGATAATAACTTGTGAAGGGTGTGTCTTAATTGTGGTAAAATATACACACAAAATGTGTCATCTTAACCATGTTTAAGTGTACAGTTTATGGTATTAATGAGATTCACAATGTTCTACAACCATCAGCAATCTATTTCCACACTTTTCCATTACCCACATTGAAACTCTATAACCATTAAGCAAAAAAAAACTCCCCATCTTCCTCTGCCACACCCCCCACCACCACCCTGTAATCTCTACTCCTGTTTCTCTGACTTTGCCTGTTTTAGGCATTTTATATACAGGGAGTTAAGCAATATTTATCCTTTGTGAGTGGTGTAATTCTTCCTAGGTTAATTCCTGTTGTACTATGGGCAACTTCTTACCTTTTTATAGCTGAGTGATATTCCATTGAATGAATACACTACATTTTGTTTATCCATTTATCTGTTGGTTAGCACTTGACTTGTTTCCACTCTTAGGCTATTGTGATTAATGGTACAATGGACAATTGTCTGCGTCCTTGTCTTCACTTTTTTCTGTATATACCTAAGAATGGACTCTTCAGATGGTCATATGGTAGTTCTATATAATATTTACCTTCTTAAGGAAAACCCAATTCTTTTCCACAGTGTCTACCATTTTGCACCCCACCAGCAATATACAGGGGTTCCAATATCTCCACATCTTCTCTAATACTTTCATTTTCAATTTTTTTTCAATTATGGCCATCTTGATAGGTTTGAAGTGATATCTCATTGTGATTTTGATATTCATTTCCCTGATGGTTAATTGTGTTGAGCATCTTTTTGCATGCTTATCATTGCCAATTGTGTATCTTCTTTGGAGCAATGTCTTTTCAAGTCCTTCACTTACTTTTTAATTGGGTTATTATCTTTATATTATTGAGTTCATATTTTCTGGAACTCATGTTGTTTTAAGCCATTGCTTTTTAATAACTTCTATACTGCAATAGAAGGCTAAATCTACTCGTCATATAATTAACTGTAAAATGAGATATTTTTATAAAAATATAGGGAAACTGTCCTTTTTCTTCTATTTTGGAATAATCAAAATAGCAAAAGTGAGCAGTTGCTTGGTGGAAATTTCCTGACAACTTGTCTTGACTGGTTTTTCTCAATGAGTAATGACTGACAATCTTTTCTAGAGATTTTGTTTCCTGTGTCTTCTTGAAATAATATTAGCACATCTTCTTGGTTGCTTAAGAGAGTTAAGTGAAATCATGCCTATGCAGTGCTGAACAGCATTCCTGGCACTTAGAACATACTCAAAAGACCCTTCACCATGTTGCTACAAGGTTTTCTCCTTATCCTGGAGTTCAGATGTGCCTTCCAGCTGTGTGTCTAAGTTGTGTCCTTTAAAAAAAAAAAAAAATCTTTTCTGGTATCCATTAAGCTTTTTTAAAAAAATAACAAACTGATTTTATTTTTTTTTACATTGCTATATACCCCAAAGTTCTCCCACTACCGTATCACCTGTGAACCATTATCATGACCCTTTGTGCTCATCTCACCCCTGATTTTGCCCTCCCCCTTCCCTCTCCTCCCTTACTGTATGCTTCAGTTCTGTTATCAGTTTGTCCATTAAGCCCTGTGGATCCAAAAAAAGGTTAGGTCTTTAGTTCAAGGACCATTTTTTTCTTTTGGTGTCTTCTCATTATTGCTTCTCTCCCACTTTCCTGTTCTTTTCTGGAATTAACATTTTTTGAATAGTTGATCCTCTGATTCTGTCCTCCATGTCTCTTATTTGTTTGCTAAAAGCTGCCACTTCCGTGAGTTATTTGTACCTATGAGAGTGAAAATAGGTGGGATAATTTTTGCAGTTTATTTTCAAGATCACTAAGTTGATTTTCACCAGGGACCATTCTGTTTTTCCATGCTTCTGGTGGTCACATTCAGAAATGCATTTTTTTTCTCACTAAGAGCTTTTTCTCCCTCTCAGCCACTTGACAATTTTTTCAAATCTCATGGAGAATTTACAGACACATGCTTTCAAACGAGTTCTCTCCCTATCTCTTCTGCATACCTGTGCCAACAAGAGGTCCACCTGCCCTTTGTTCCCTGCTGCTATGCCTATGATTGCTTTGTTATACAGCAAAAGGTACTTTGCAGATGTAATTATTGATGTGAACTCTAAGATGGGAAGATTAACCTGAATTATTAGGTAGACCCAACCAAATCACTTGAGTCCTTAAAAACATCATCTTCAGGGTGATGCTGCAGAAGTCAGAGCAATTTAAGGCATACTGTGGGCATCTGTCTGGCTTTGAGGATAGAGGGGCCAACGGGTCTCTAAAAGACAAAAACAACCAGCCAACAGGCAGGAAGAGACAGGGCCTCAGTCTTTTGATTCCAACAACCTGAATGTGGATTCTCCCCCCAGAACCTCCAGATAAGACCCCAGGTCAGCCAACACCTTGATTTTGGTACCTACAGCAGAGAAACCAGAAGTACCTAGAGCATCTGGTGGAACTGTGAGAGAATAGATTTGTAATGTTTTCAGCAGCTGAGTTTATGTTCATTTGTTACAGCAGCAATAGAAAATAAATGTGCCACCTAATATTAATTCTGCCCACCAAATGGTGATAGAACTAGCTTGGGAAGTGGAGAGGTGTTTGGTAAGGGGGAGAGTACTAAAATAAAATCCAGTTCTCATGTTGCATGACAAAAGTCAAAAGATTATATTTAAACCTTAAAAAAAATCACATCATAAACATCTGCAAAATCATAGTGGTAAATATTCAAAGAAACAGCTGAAAGTAATATAAGTAGTTGCTCCTGGAGAGCAGGAATGGGGAGTGAGGAGGAGTGGGGTGGGACTGCCGAGCTTTTCATTTTAAGCCTTAGTAAGAACTCTATAATTTTTAAGTGCATGTTCCTATGTCAGTGCAATAAAAATAAAGAACAAGTCCCACCACCACTAACTTAAGATATGCTTGCTGCCTCTCTGAGAAGCTGAGCGAGTGGGATCGGGGCTGCCCCCCCCCCCCCCCCGCATGTGGCACTATGTCCTCTCTCATCACTAGGGTGGAGGAGAGCAACAGCAGGCTCCTGGAGTCTGAGAGGAAGCTGCAGGAGGAGCGGCAACGCTCTGTGGTGCTGGAGCAACATCTAGAGAAGATGCGCCTGGAGCCTGGGAGGACGGCGGCCTTGCAGCGAGCAACCCCCAGGAGCAAAACAGGTAGAGACTGGCCCCAGAGGTCAGCGGCAACTTGGGTGTGGAAAGGAGCAGCCACGCCCCTCAAGCAGAGGCCCTGCCAGGATGGAGTTCTGCCAGCAGGTCCTCCTCCCCTGGTCTCGTAGTTAGAGCAGGAGCCCAGAGCACATCAACCAGCCCTGGCTCAGCCCACTTTCGAGCCTTAACTTAAGCTACCTCGTAGCATATGGCATTCAGCCAAATGCCCTCAGCCACCCATCTTGTCCCCACCTCAGCCCTCAGCCCTCCATCCTGAGCTGATTTTGTTCAGAGTTGGTCATGGGGCAAAGTTGGTCTGCTAGGGAGGACAGTGGCTGACCAGGATAGGAATCCCTGTCTGCCTCTTTAGCAGTTGGGGATAAGTGGGGAGGTAGTGGCCTCTCCACAGACTCAGGGACCCAGGCTTTTCTGCCTGGTGCTCCTGCAGCTCCGTCTCATGCTCTGATTTGGCAGCCTCAGCTGCCCCCACCAGCACCAGGCGGGGAAGGACCAGCTTCCAGTCTTCAAAGGCTTGACACGCAGGTTGTTTGTATCACTTCTGCTTTCACCCCCATTGGCCAGATCCTAGTCACGTGACCACACACAGCTGAGAGGGAGATTTAGTAGTCCTAAATTAAAAGATCTATTGCTGCATCACAGTGGTTCTTAAGGGACTGTCTCCAGGCCAACAGCAAACACAGCTTATGGGATTGGGGCAAGTTGGGGGAGCAAGATGCCAGGACCGAAAGCCTTCCTAGCATGACTGACTCCCAGACAAGAACCTCCAGTGAGGAGGAGCTGGGTCTCCTTCGAACATCGCATCCCAACCCCTCCAAGCTCTGGTATGGAGGTGCAGCTCCCACTGCTCTACCTCTCAACACTCCAGGACACTCCTGCCCCTTCTCTGGCTATTACACTCAGATCTTTGTTCCCAGATGAGAACAGAATGTTTCAGTGGGAAGTGTCAGAAGTGGGCACATATATGCTTTCCCCTTTTCTCATCAGCAAGACCCAGGTCTCAAGGAGGCTTCCAGGAGCCTCTAAGAGTCCAGACTGAGTCCCTGGGGCTGAGCTCTCCTGGGTCCTCAGGAGTGGGTCTTCTGGGAACATGGTGTTTCCAGGCCTTGGGTTCACCACCCCACTGGAGAGTTAGGCTCCCAACTAGAGAAGACCGAGTCTAAGGCAAAGACCTTATGGACTGTTGATAATGAGACTGACAGTGGAAGAAGGGGGTGGACAGTGTGCTGGCTGAGGGGACAGTAATGACAGAGGCACCAGATGGGAGTTTGACTGGAGGTTTGGAGGAACCACAAGGAGGTAGTAAGTCTGGAGCAGGAGCACAGTGAGGGGAAGAGGTGGTGCAGTCAGGCGCATACTGGGTACCTGAGAAGGTGGTTCTCTCACATGAGGCCATGAGATCCAAATATGAATTCACTCAGGCCTCTCAAAGTCCTAGAGGCAAGAACTATTGTCTTCATTTTGCAGGTGAGGAAACCAGCTCAGAGAAGTTGAAGGTTTACCTGAGGCCAAACAGCAGGGGGTGAAAACCAGGTCTGCTGATGCCAGGTGATTTCCGCTGGGCCACACCACCCCTGAGAACCATACAGACTCTCAGGGCCTTTTGTGATGCTGTGATCATCCTGAATTCCCCACTTTGGGGGCTTTGATTTCTTTTTCTGGGCATTTTGTGACCCCTGGCTCCAGCCACACTGGATCTCCTGTATGTATATGTATGTATGCATGTGTATATACGTACGTGTATGTATGTGGTTGTTGACTGGAATGGGGACCAGAGCGGAGAACTGGAGGCATGAGGGCATCAGGCTCAGGGCTAGCCTATGCTCAAGCTCACCTGCCGGCCAGACCTTAGGCCCAGATGCCTCCCAGAAACTTGTGAATTTGCCAAAATGGAGACGGTAGCAAAAATAACCTAGCAGGCGGAGTCAGGTCTGTAATGGGCTAAACCCAGGGTCCAGGAGAATGTAGAGCAGGTATTGGGGGGTTCCTAGAGGGAGACTTGGGCCTGTGCCTTGAAGGAGGTATGTTTCAACAAGTTTTGGAAAAGCAAGAAGTTGGTAGTCGGGGACTAGGGAACACAGGGTCCTGGCATCATCACAGAGAGGGCTGCTACCTCCCCACAGGTCCTTCTGCCTCCAACACCAGGCACAACCTGCCGACTGAGAGAAAGGACCAGCCCTCCAACCAGCTCTCCAATGTGCCCATGGAGTCCCAGATGGAGGAGCTGACCACCAGGTGATCTTCCGCCCTGTCTCTCTGAAAAGGTGGTGGTGTCTTTGATGAGCAGAAGGTGGGCCCTACGGGTCCCGGGTTTTCAGCCACCCATTCGGCAGCTGCCTGCAGAAGACAGACCCAGCTGTGGCCTGGTGACCCTGTACTCCCAAGAGAAGTTTCAGCAGGCATGGGTTGCTAAACCCCCTTTCCGCACTCAGCCCTGCTACGTCAGATACAGTGATGGGAAAGGAAGGGGGGGTTGACAAATTAGCGTTCACCCTTGAGGCAGTCAGCAACTAGGGAACCATGGAGGGCCAGACCCAGGGCAGGCCCAGCAAGAAATCCCACAAGGTATTCCTCGAAGGGTCTGTGAGAGGAGGGGAGAGTCCAGGTGAATCCTGAGTCTGCTCTGCTGGCAGCCTCCTTCCCAGGGCCCTCAGTGCACAACCTCCCTTCCCCCAACCTCCACCCCACTTCACACACACACACACGTGCCCAGGCTTGGGCTGTGCTGAGCCCTGTCTCCATGTGGTCCAGGTTGGCCATCCAGGTGGAGGAGAACGAGATGCTGAAGACTGCCCTGGGCAGTGCGCTGCAAGGGAAGGAGGAGGACTTCCGCATGTACCATGAGACCCTGGGCCAGGTGAAAGGAGTCTTCCTGCAGGCTCTGCGGCAGCAGAAGGTGGACAAGCGCTAGGACAACCGCTCGTCAGCAGGGCAACCTGCAACCTGGAGAGATCTGTTCTGTCTGAGGACTCCATCTGCTCCCGGAGCCAGGCTGGGGAGTCAGCTCAGCCTCTTTTCCCAGAAGAGGCTCCCCGAGACCAAAGCCAGCGTGTCACGCCGGGAGGGCTACGGAAAAGCCCTGATGGAGCCCTGGAAGAGGCCCTGGGCAGGCCTGGCTACAACTGGCCTACAGCCTACAGCCTGCTTGGCATCAGCAAGCACTCAGCACAATGCGTACCCGCTAAGAATGGACACGTGCAGTCCTGGAACAGGAGCTGATGGCCTGACGGGGCCAGGCTGGGACCCTGAAGGCCACACTGCTCTGTGTGCATATCATCTTGGTGCTCTGGGCTGGGAGCATCACCAGGCTCCCCAGCCCCCTCCTGCCCCACTCACTGGGGCATTCCCTCCCCCCCACCCCCATGGTTCTATCTATGGTTTTCCCCATGCCCCACAGACTTGAGGGATACCATGCTCCCAGCTACCTTGTTGCCCCATCCCTCAGGGCTCTGCTTTAGCTGCAACCCTCAGAATTGCAATAATAATGATATTTTTTTTCTCACAATGCTCCCAGTGAGTGAGCATCCCCATAGAGACCTGTCCCGCTCCATCCCTCTGCCATCCCAGGGAGTCATCATCCTGTTTCGGAGATGAAAAAATGCAGCTGGGCATGGTGGCACATAGGGGCCAGGGATAGTGGTTCCAGTCCCGCCAGGGGCATGTAGCGAGACCTAGTCCCAAAAAATATAGCTGGGTGTGGTGGTGTGGGCCTGTAATCCCAGCAACCTGGGAAGCTGAGACTGGGGATTGCTTGAGTCTGTGGTACCCCGGGCAATGTCAGCCTGTGGTTCCACAGGCAAAAATAGCGGGACCTAGTCTCAAAAAAGAAAGGAAGGAAGGAAGAAAGAAAATGCAGAAAGCAAGGCTCTCAGAAAGAAACGAAAGAAACTGAGCTAGTATTGAGTGCTGTTCCACCTGCCTGCAACACCCAAGGTCCTCCAGAGGAGCAGATCACCAGGGCTACTCATGGCAACTGCCCCAGCCTGCCCC
>PVHY01006316.1:0-75432 GCA_004024945.1 Uropsilus gracilis
TGGTATATATACACAATGGAGTATTACTCATCAATTAAAAATGACAAATTTGATGAATTTATAGACACCTGGATGTACCTAGAAGAAATCATTCTAGCAGAAACGAGCCAGATAGAAAGGGACAGAAACCAAATGGTTTCACTAATATATGGTCAACCAAATGAAACTACACAAGGGGAGAGAGGGGACCAGCTGGAGCAGGCGGGGAGGGGAGGTGACGGGTGACCCCCAGGGACTGAAATGTTGTAAATAATAATAATAATAATAATAATAAAGCATATATTTGTTGAAAAAAAAGAAAAATACCAGTTAATAGCAAGTTGCTAAAAAATACTCTTAAACTAAAAATAAATAAGACTGTTAATGAATGATTGCAAGGAAATATAAAAACCTAAAGTCAACTTAAATATACATTGCTTTGCAAGTGTTTTAAAATGTCTACTTCATTCTAACATAATCCAAACTAGAAGTTAAAGAAGGTACAGCATTAGTGGTTAATGCAATGAACATAGCTCATAACTCCAATTAACAGGCTCATGTTCAAAGAAAATATATGCAAGTAAATGTATATTTATATATTTAAACTAAACATTAATATGTCCCATACACTTAAACTTAACAAGTTAAACTGTGCATGAAGTATTATTTATGTGAGCTCACTTTTGGTGAATTTTTCTACAAGCTGAATCTACACTATCACCAATGAAGAGTGAAGAAAAGATTCAAACCAAAGATTTAACACTTTCTGTGTTGAGTTCAAAAATTAGTTATTTTTTAATGATCTTGGCAATTTGGATATATTTTGTTTGACAGAAGGGGTACTTTAAATGTTGACTTTAGACTGGTGATTTTAATTTGAAATGTTCAAAAGAATTTAATTGGTAGTAGATTAGGGATTTAAATTTGAGATGTGTAAATGTTAGATTGATTATGTTTGTAAACTTGTTTGAATTTTTCAGAGACTCTGAGGTACTAAATCTATAAATTTTGAATTATCAGACTTGTAAACAGAGTTTAAGTGCTTAGGAATATTGGTTTATTAGATTTGTAAGCTTGTCTGTTGAATGTCTGATGTGCTTTAGAGAATCAAATATACTATATTTGTAGTTGGTGTTTGAAAAATCTAAGATTTTGATCAAGTGAATACTCGATGGAATATTGCTTAGCCTTTAAAAAAATGATAAAGTAGTGCCTTTGGGGACAAAATGGATGGATTTGAGGTGACATGCTAAGTGAAATAAGTAAAAAGTGACCATTACTGAATGACTTCACTCATTTGAGGAATATAAATAGCCAAAGAAAATGAACTGGCAAAACATAACAAAAATAATCCTTAGACTCTGAAAAATGTACTGGTTAACACAAGGCACAGGGAAGGTGGGAGGGAAAAGTAGGGGAGGTAAGGTGGTTGGATACTGGTACCATGGCTTTGGTAAAGGGTGAATGATACATAACACATATATATGAAGGTGTGAAATTGTAATCTCTAAATCACAATTGTGTAAACAATTGGCAAATCAATAAAAAATGGGAAAAATAAAGTGCATTCCTTTAAAGCAATATATTGTTTTATCTTTTTAATCCAGTCTTTGACTTTTAATTAATGGATTTGGTCCACTTGAATTTAATGTGATTATTGCTATGGTTTGGTTTAGATCTATAATTTTGTTCATTGTTTTCTATTTTTCCAATTTGTCCTCAAACTTTATCTTCTTTTAAATTAATATTTATGTTTACAGGTTAACTACCTTGTTGCCTTATTAACATATTCCTTGTTATTTCAATAGCTTCTGTAGCATTTATATTATAAAATTTCAAATTATCAAAATCTATATTCAGGTGAAATTATACCATTTCATATAACAGTATAGTAACAAACTTTTATTTCTTCTCCTAGGCATTTTAGTTTTTTATCATGCAGTTTGCTTATTCATATTATAAACAATTAAGTTTCATGCAATATTTAAAGATATATATTCTAAATAAGTAACAATTGTGTGAAATTCAAATTTATAGTGTATTGTATATTTTCTTTGATAATCATACCCATAATATAGTGTATGGGTTTTTTTTTTTAATAATCAAATATCTTTTAAGAGATTTTAATAATAGTTTCAAGATTCAATATAGTTATATACTTATGCTTACTATTTTTAACTATTCCTTCTGTTGATAGCTTAGATGAACACAGAATTCAAGATAGATGGTTTTTAGTACTTCAAGGATGTTGTTCCACTATTTTCTGACTGCATTGTTTCCAACAAAATCTGTTGTCATGTTTTCTTTGTTCTTTTGTATATGATTTATCTTTTTTCTCTGACTACTTTTAAGATTATTTTCTTTATTACTGATTTTGAGCAATTTGATTGTGGTGTGGTCTTCATGTGATTTTCTTTATGCATCTTGTGTTTATGTTGAAAAGCTTACATATATAGTCTACATCAATTTTGGAGATATTTTGGTGATTGTTAATCCAATGCCCAGAAGGTTTTTTTGTTCCCAGCACTATCTTTGAAAATTACATTTGCACATATTACCACTTGAAATTGTTCCATAGCTCGTTGAAGATCTTCTCAATTTTTAAATCTTTTTTTCTTACATGTATTTCTAATGGTATGACTTCAAATTCAATAATCTCTTCTTTCTCTGTGTCTGATTTGTCAAAAGTTCTATACATTGTAGATATTGTAGTCTTCATCTACATTATAATTTGGGTATTTCCATAGCCTTCCTTTCTCTGTTTAACCTTTTTAACATTTGGAATACAGTTAGAATAACTGTCAATGTTCTTGTTTGTTAATTCTAACATCTGTGACTACTCTGGATCTGTTTTTATTTATTAGACCTTTCTCACTATTACAGACTGTACTTTACTACATTTAATTGAGTTTCCATTTCCACTATCTGCTTTTGAGAAATACAGGGTAAAGGAAGTGTTAAACACTACCACATGAATGCAATCAGCACAGTGCAGAATGTGGGAAATGTCACAAGACAAACAACTTCCACAAGACAAATATGAAGTACAAGGAAATAAAATGACTTAAGAGATATTTAACCAGGGGTAGGGGGGAAAAAGATATTTAATCAAATACAATGTGAAGATATTGTTTGACTCCTTATTTGAAGAAACAAACTATATGAAATATATATGAAATATATATGAAAAAATGGGAACAATTATTTAACTTTTAAGTTATATTTACATGGTTTTGTTACTATTTTTAAAAATCAATCTCACTTTTTAGAGGTAGTAAAATATTTGTGGGTGAGATAATATATTGCTTGGGACTTGCTTCAAAATAATGTAGGGAGGAGAAAAAAGTAGAGGGCATAACTGAAACTAGTTGACCTCATGATGATAATTGCTGAATAATGAAGTTGAATAATGAGTACACTGTAGTTAATTATAGTATTTTATTTTTGCAATATTTTATATTTCTCAAAATTAAAAACAACAAAATGTCCAGTCTTTTATACAAAAAGATTCACCTTAATCTCTCCCTACACTTAAAAGTACTGTGCTTAGGCCTCTTCCCCCAAGGTCAAATAAATTAAGCACTTATTTCCAAAATATTTACCTTTAACCCCTTCATAAATCCACTGAGAGTAAAGACTGTGTCTTGCTCATTTTCTATTCTGTATATTCCCACCAACAACCAGGGTGTTCAGGAAATGATGGCAAATTGGCAACTCCTTAGCCCCAATTTACTAAGGTGCTCATGACAAAAAGACTGACTCCTTCATACTGACTCACATTTCCAGCTAGGTGTTATAGCCTTTATAAATAAAAGTCATACTGAATATAAGTGTATGGTGAAAGAATCAAAGTCGCAATAAGTCAATTAGGAGATTGACAGTGAGAAGAGCCCAGATGCCTAAGATTTTCTCCAAAGGCCACCAAATCTTGGCCTATTTTAAAGTCTATATACTTCCCACTCCCTAACCCTTATTCCAGCTGTCAATCTCCTAATTGACTTATTTATTGTTATTTATATGCTTATATATTTATTGATTTGTTTTTGAAAATAGAATTTAAGAAATATTCTGAACTGGAGAGTCACTAATTCTAGGGAAATTTCCTATTAAAATATGTTCTTGTCATATACATGCTAGAAAGCAGCAGAAGAAAACCAAAACTCCTGAAAGAAAAACAAACAGTTACAGCACATGCTAGGAAGAACATCCAGACCCCAGCAAGCAGTGGAATAGGCCAAGCTAGGCACCCTCCCAGACTGACAGAGTGAGCTCTGGTGGCCTGGTGGGTCCTATAAACAGCAAGTACAACTGACAAGGTACTTATAGAGTAATCCTTTTCAGACATATGTGAGCTCTGGGATGTTATCAAGAAGCAGACCTCTTGCAGACATCAGCACAGTTTTGGTGAACACAAGGAAGGGCCTGAAGGCAGGCCCATCAGAATAGATACACCACAGATATCAGCGCAGCCTCAGTGAGCTCCTGGAAGGGGTCTGAGGGCAAACCCACCATGGTGGGCTCCCTGCAGATACCAGGAAAGTCTTGTTGAGTTAAAGGAAGATGCCTGGAGGTAGCCCTGCCATATCAGACCCAACCACAGATATCAGCACAATCCAAACAAAGTTATACTGATCAACCTAAACTTAACCAATACCTTTGGAAGATAGTATCAGAGGATATCCCCTGCTTGCTCCAGAAAGAATGGGGGAGGGGGGAGGTTCAGATACGCACTGAACTCAGAAGACCCTATGATATAGGAGACAACCAGAGTACCTCATAATTATTGGGGACCAATATTGAGCCAACATGATAGATAGGGAAGAAATTAAATTCTGAGCAAAATAAAAGGGTGAGTTGGATGAGAGGCAGCTACCAGGAAAATGGATATGAAAACTGCAGTTCATACCCATACCCAGAGAGGGTAAAACTGTTTGCTGTGGATCTTTCTGTGGGAGATGGGTGAGTATGCTGGGGTCAGCAAGCAGGAAATGACCCCCAGAAAAGAAGACAAAGATTATAACAATACAGCTTCCCATACCCACTTTTCCTTGAAGCAGGCAGATATGGTTGTCAAAGAATATATTAAAAAAGTCACACTGTAACACATGGAGGCAATACTGAAAGCCCAGCCTACAGATTGTAGATATGCATATCTGAACCCAGAAAGGATGGCTAGCAGGAATACCATCACACAAACCAAGCCAACTCACACTATCACCAGCAATGGATCCCACCAGAAACAAACTCTCTGCACTGAAGACCCAGGTACAGATTAATTTCCCCTGGCATACATCACCGTGTACTGGAAAAGTGAAAGTCTTGCACCCATAATATTGAGAAGTCAATAACAAGGAGACAAATAAATTGAACAGAAACTAGAGTCCTCAGTGGAAACTACACCACAGAGAAAATAATAATCTTGAGAACGCAAGCACAACAATTTGGAAGAGCTTTTCTTCCTATCAAGCATAGAGTTCAACATAGGCATGAAAAAGAAATGGAAGAAAATAGAAATGTTGTTAAAGATATACAAGAAATTTCAGAAAAACAATCAAATGTCCTCAGAAATAAAATCAACAAAAAGAAGACCAAAATTGAAATCTTAAGTAAGAAAATAATAGAGATGCAGGATATAAAAAGAGCGATAAAAGAGATTTTTTCAAATGTCTAGAGAAGGCTATAGAAGTAGAATAAAACAAATAGAAGATCAAATCAGTGACCTTGAATACAATAATGCAAAAATAATCGAAGTGCAAAGAAGAGATACAAAGAAAAAAATGAAGAAACATTTCAAGATTTATCTGATTCTGTGAGGAAAGAGAATATAGGAATAATAGGTATCCCAGAGTGGAAAGAGAGGGAGAAGCAAACAGAGAAGTTACTTAAACAAATTAATAAGGGAAAACTTTCCAAACCTGGAGAAAGAAAGAAATATACATGCCCATGAAGCTAAAAGGACACCAGGATACCTAAAGAGAAAAAGACCTACCCCAAGAAATGTAGTACCAAAATTTCTGAGCATTCAAGACAAAGAAAGACTAGGGGAAAAGCAGATAATCAGTACACTCACCCCAGGTAGGTTTACTTCTGACATATCTGAAGAAGCATTAGGGGCAAAATGAGAATGGAATGATATTATCTAAATATTTAAAGATAAAAATTGCCAGCCTTAGAATTATCCCATAAGATGTGAGGGAGAAATAAAGTCTTTTTTAGAAAAACAGGAGTTCATAAATACTAAATGCCCACCTCCTCTCTCCACTTTCAAGAAATGTTGAAAGTAGTTCTCACATCTAAATCAAAGAGTACACCCACAAAGAACTGAACAAGAAGATAGAAAGAATCACAATGTTAAAGGAAAATGATTATAGTAGACTTTCATATATCAATCTGAACATAAATTAACTGAACTCACCAGTTAAAAGTCACAGTATCTGACTGGATTAGAAAACAAAATCTAACTTTCTGTTGTCTTGAAGAATACGATTAGGTTTATTCCCAGGTATTTAATTTTTTTAGGTGCTATAATAAATGGGATAGTTTTATAAATTTCTTCTGCTGCTGCTTGACTTTTTGAGTATAGGAGAGCTACTGACTTCTGTTTGTTGATTTTGTAACCAGCTACCTTACTGAGCTGGTTTATTGTTTCAAGTAGTTTTTCTGTGGATTTTTTGGGGTTCTCTACATAGAGAATCATATCATCCACATATAATGATAGCTTCAATTTTTCTTTCCCTATTTGTATCCCTTTATGTCTTTCTCTTGCCTTATTGCCCTGGCTAGAACTTCTAGTACAATGTTAAAAAGTAATGAAGAGAGTGGGCATCCTTTCCTGGTTCCAGATCTCAATTGAAATGATTTTAGTTTTCCCCCATTTGGGATGATGTTTGCTGTAGGTTTGTCATAGTTGGTTTTTGTTATGTTGAGGTTTGTTCCTTTCATCCCCAATTTTTCAAGAGATTTTATCATGAATGGGTGTTAGACTTTATCGAATGCTTTCTCTGCATCTATTGATATGATCATATGGTTTTGGTTTTCTCCTTGTTGATGTGGTGGATTATGTTAGTTGATTTCTGGATGTTGAACCATCCTTGAGCCCCTGAGATAAATTGCACTTGGTCATGGTGAATAATGCTTTTTATGCATCATTGAATTCAATTTGCCAGGATTTTGTTTAAAGTTTTTGCATCCAGGTTCATTAGGGAAATTGGTCTATAGTTTTCTTTCTTAGTCCTATCTTTATTTGGTTTTGGTATGAGTGTAATGTTTGCTTCATAGAATGTGTTTGACAGTTTTCCTTCTTTCTCAATTTTTTTGAAAAGTTTTATTAGACAGGCATTATTTCATCTTTGAATTACTGGTAGAATTAGAAAAGACCTCAAATATCAAAAAGCCTCCTGACCAAAAAAAGAGAGAACAGAGGTATTACTATTTCAGACTTCAAATTATACTACAAAGCCATAGTAATTAAAATAGCTTGGTACTGGTACAGAAACAGACAATCAGACCAATGGAACAGAACTGATTGCCCTGAGTTAAAACCACACATATAAAGTCAACTAATCTTTAACAAAGGAGTGAAAAATTTACATTGTAACAAGGACAGCCTCTTCAAAAAATGGTGCTGGGAAAACTGGACCAAGATACGCAAAAAAAAAAAAAAAAAAAAAAAAAAAAAAAAAAAAAAAAAAAAAAAAAAAAAAAAAAAAAAAAAAAAAAAAAAAAAAAAAAAAAAAACGAACCAAGGCAACTCTCTAACACTATATACAGAAACCAACTCAAAATGGATAAAAGACTTGGATGTAAGACCTGAAACCATAAGGTACATAGAGAAAAACTTGGATAAAACCCTCCATGAATGACACTTCAGAAATCCCTTCCTGGACACATCTACAGCTGGCAAAAAAAAAAAAAAATGAAGGTAAATATAAACAGATGGGACTACATCAAACTAAAAGACTTCTATACAGCAAAAGAGACAACTGACAAAATAAAAAGAAATCCAACCAAATGGAGAAAATTTTTACTCTCCACTTAAGTGATGTGTTTGATAACAAAGATCCACAAGGAACTCACACAACTTAGCAAAAACAAAACAAGAAGCCCAGTCAAAAAATGGGGAGTTGAACTAAAAAGACATGTCTCCAAAGAGGAAATACAAATGGCCAACACGCACATGAAAAAATGCTCAACGTCACTAGCAACCAGGGAAATGCAAATCAAAACCACAATGAGACACTACCTTACACCAGTAAGAATGACCCACATCAAAAAAAACAGCAACAGTAAGTACTGGCATGGATGTGGAGAGAAAGGAATACTCTTACACTGCTGGTGGTAATGGAAACTGGTCCAGCCACTGAGAAAAGCAATATGGAGGACCCTCAAACTAATGAAAATGGAACTACCATTTGATCCAGCAATTACTCTTCTGGGAATCCACCCAAAGGAGACCTCAGTACTTATACAGAGGGACACCTGTACTCAGATGTTTACTGCAGCACTATTTATAATTGCAAGGACATGAAAACAACCCAAATGTCCCAAAACAGAAGAATGGATAAAAAAGATGTGGTATATATACACAATGAAATATTACTCATCAATTAAAAATGACAAACTTGATGAATTTGAGACAAGATGGATGGACCTAGATGAAATCATATTAGCAAAAACAAGTCAGAAAGAAAAGGACAGAAACTAAATGGTTTCACTAATATATGGGATATAGGAAAAACAGGCAAAAGGTCAGCAGGAAAAGTCAAAACAAGCTAACAACCAAACTAAAGTACACAAAGGGGGGGGGGCAAGATGGGATGTGAGGGAGTGATTAGGGAGGGAAGTGGTGGGTGATCCCCAGGGAATACAAAGATGTGAAATATATATATAAATAAATTATTTAATAATGATGAGAAAGAAATTCACCTAAGTTCTAAAGATAAATATAAGCTCAGAGTAATGGGTTAGAAAATAATCCTACAAGTGAGTAGGATCCCCAAAGGAAAGTAGGGACAGCCATACTGTTATCAGATCAAATAACAAAGAAGATAACAATAGACAAGAATGAACAGGATAAAATGATTAAGGGAAGACTACACTAGGAAAACATATTATTAATCAATCTATACTCACTAAATAAGGAGCATCAAAATATATAAAGCAATTACTATCAAATCTGAAAACAGACAAGGGGGAAAACACAGTCATAGCTGGGGATTTCAACATCCCACCTTCACCAATGAACAAATTAACCAGACATAAAGTATACAGGGGCATAATAACTTTAAACAAAAATTAGACTACAAGGGTTTAACCAACATTTACATGGTACTATACCCCAAAAATGCTGAAAACAGTCTTCTCAAGTGCACATGAATATTCTTCAGAATTAGCCACATAATGTTTCACAAGTATCAACAAATTAATGAAGACTGAAATCATACCAAGCATTATCTCTGATCACAATAGTATAAAACTGGAAATCAACCGCTAAAAGAAAGCAGGAAAAGCCTTTAGTCTGTGGAGACTGAAGAACATACTATTAAGTGACTATTGGGTTAATGAAGAAATTTTTTAAAACTTCAAGGCAAATAAAAATGAAGACACAAAATTACAGAACTTATATAGTAAAAGTAATACTAAGAGGGTAACATACAGCAATACAGGCCCACATCAAGAAACAAGAAGAGCTCAAATAAATAATCATACCTCTCACCTTAAAGCTTTAGAAAGATAATGAAGTCAAAAGCCAGTAGAAGGAAGGAAATAAAAATTAAAGCAGAAATAAATGAAATAAAAATAAAAAACACAGTCCAAAAGATTAATGAAACCAAAAGCTGGTCCTTTAAAGAAAAACAAACTAGACAAACCTTGAAGTTAGTCTCACAAAGAAAAGAATGGCTAAAACTCAAAAAGGGTCAGAAGTGAAAGAGGCGAAGCTATAACAAACATCTCTAAAATTGAGAGGCTATTGTGAACATTTGTAAACTAATAAATACTCTAAAAGAGATGGCCAAATTCTTAGATATATACATATATATATATAGTCAAGACTGAATAGGGAAGAAATAAAAAACCTGAACAGACCAATGACAAGAAAGGAAACTGAAACATAATAGAAATCTCCCCAAAAAACAAAAGCCCAGGGACAGTTTCACAGGTAAATCCCACCATACCTACAACGATGATCTAAAACCTGTCCTTCTCAAACTCATCCCAAAAATTGAGAAAGAAGGAATACTTTCAAATTTTATGAGGCTACGATTATCCTGTACCAAAACCAGACAAAGACAACACAAAGAAGATAGCTACAGACCAATTTCCCTAATGAACACACACACACACAATCCTCAATAAGAACTTAGCAAAGTGAATTCAACAATGTATCAAAAGGATTATGCTCTGTGATTAAGAAGGACTTATTCCAGGAATACCATGATGGTTCAACCAAAAATCAACCAATTTAATTCACCACATCAATAAAGGAAGGCTAAAAATCATATCATCTTATTAATAGATGCTGAGAAAGCATCTGAAAAGATTCACCATCCGTTTATGATGAAAATGTTCTAGGAACTGGGAATAGATGAAACACACTTTAACTTAATGAAGACTATATTGACAAACCCACAGCTAACATCATTCTCAAAGGTGAAAAACTGAAAGCTTTTCCACTAAAATTTGGTACAATACAAGGATATCCATTTTCACCACCACTATTCAACATAGTATTGGAAGTCCTGGTTATAGCAATAGGGCAAGAGGATAGAAAGGGAACCCAGTTGGGGAAAAAAAGAAGTAAAATTATCATTATTTGTATCTAACATAATAATAGAGAGAAAAACCTAACAACTCCATTCAAAACTTAATTGAAACAATAAATCAGTTTAGCAAATTGGCAGTTTACAAAATCAATACACAAAAATCAGTTGCCTTCCTATATGTAAACAGTGAGCTAGAAGGGTTAAAAATCAAGAAAACAATCCCATTCATAATGACATCAAAAAGAATTAAATACCTCAAGGAGTAAACTTAACCAAGGAGGCAAAAGAAGTAGTAAAAACAGATGCACAGACCAATGAGAACCCAGAATTGAGAGCCCAGAAATAAATCCACACCTACATGGACAACATATTAATCTACAGTAAAAACATACACTGGAAAAGGTAAACTTCTTCAATAAGCAATGTTGGGAAAACTGGAACGTCACACACAAAAGAATGAAACTAAACCACTATTTCACACTACACAAAAATCAACTCAAAATGGATAAAAGACCTGAGACCCTAAAATACATAAAGATGTAGGTAAAACACTCCATGACATAGGCTTCAAAGATGTCTGTCCATCAGCCTCCAACAGCAAGGAAAAGCTTGTGCAAAGGGAAAGAAACTGTCACTAAACAAAGAGACACCAAATTGAATGGGAGAAAGTATTTGCACACCATACAACAGACAAGGGTCTGATACACACACACAAAAAAAGAAGACCTAATGCAACTCAACAGAAAGAAAACAAATAATTCAATCAAAAACTGGGAAGAAGCACTAAACAGGCACTTCTTTTTCATGCATATGACCAACAAGCACATAAAAAAAAATGCTCATCATCACTTACCATCAGAGAAATGCAAATCAAAACTATAATGCCACCCCAAGCCTGTGAGAAAGGCCCACAATCAAAATCCCCAGCAACAAGTGTTAGCAATGATGTGAGGAATAAAAGTACCCTCTTAGGATGGTCCAAGGTCTATGAAAAGCAGTATGGCAGTTTCTTAGAAGATTAAAATTGAATCTACCATATGACCCAGAAATTCCACCCCTAAGTATCTATAAAAAAAAAAAAACACTTATTGAAAGAGAAATAAGTTCTCCTTTATTCATTGCAGCACTATTTACAACAGCCAAACTGTGGGAACTACATGAGTGCGCCAAAACAGAGAATGGATCAGGAAGATGTGGTACATATACACAATGGAATTCTACCAGTCATCAAAATAGACATAATAATACCATTTTTCACAACATGGGAATTATGCTAAATTAATCAGAAGTGAAAGACAAATCGCAGATGGTATCACTTATTTGTAGAATATAGAGAAACAAAACAAAAGGTTACATAAAACCAAAACAATCACAAACCCTAGAAATCCAGTGTAGAACTGAGGCTACCAGAGTGAGGAGAGGGAGAGGCTGGAAAAAAGGAAAGTGGGAGGAAGTATAATGCATTATAGGAACTATGTGAGTACACTGGTGGTAGATATCCTGTAGTAACAGTACCTAAAGGGGGAGATTCTATTCCTCTGAAAAACAAACAACATTACAGTTCAATGTTACTCCACTAATATGTATACAGATACATGTAAACACACACAATTTGTTCTTAACACATGACTAACAGCAGATGGCCTTGATGTTCCGTGTTATTTCCAAGGCAGGGAATTTTGAGAGGCCCTTCCCAGGCTGTATCCTCCCAGCTATTGTTTTTAGCATTAAATCTGGGAAGCATAGCAACATGCATGTCTTAAAGATTCATTACGCTGTGTATTGGTTTTATACAGTTTTCTGTATTTGTGTTATAAACAATAAGTTAAAAACAAATAGCTCTTCTTTCAAAATTCACACAACTTGCTCCGATACTTTACAAGGAGATGTGGTACGTGTGCAAGCCACAGGGAAAATCCGAGGCACGGAGGTGGGAGGTGTCAACGAGGGGGCTACCCTTCCTCTGCCTCAGGCCTCAAAGTAACCACCAGGTCAGCTCCAGGAGGGCAAAACTAATGACAATAACGGTAACAGTAACGATAAACACAACAACCATCACCATCACTCTGACAAATCTGAGAAATTACTCAGTGTAATTTCTCAAATAGCAGTAAACACTACAGATCGCATTCCCGACTAGCAGTCATACGTGGGGGCTGCGTGGGCGGCCATCACCGGCCCTCAGCGCTCCCTTGCCGGTCCCCTTACAGGACTGGCCGTGGGGGGGCGGGGCCTGGGGGACGGGCCGGGGGGAGAGGCGGGGCTTGGTGGATTTACCCGGAGGGGCGGGGCACCTGCGGCGGAGGGGGGGGACGGAGCGGGCGGGCGGCTGGGCGGGGCGCGCTCAGGCCTCAGATCCTCACGCGCGGCACTCGGGGCCTCATATCCCGCGCCGCAGGGAACCCTGGCGGCTGGTGCGGTCCAGGAGCCGAAGCTGTCGCTGGAGGAGGAGCCGTGGGTGCCGAGGTAGGCGCTGGGTCTCCCGCCGCGCGGCCTGGAACCCATGGAGCCCCCGGCCTGGTCCGAAGGTTGTGGCGAGACCGGGGGGCGGCGCGCGGAGGCCCGGGCGGGCGGGGCCGGGCCGGAGGCGGGGACCGGCCGGGCCCCGGGGGCCGCGCTGCGCTGGCCCGGCTGGCGGAGCAGTCGGGCTTGGAAGAGGTGCGAGCGCCTCCGCACGCACCGCTGGGTCGCGGGCAGCCTGGGAGCTGTGGCAAACGCCTGTCCCCGGGGCGGGGAGGGCCGCGGTGGAAGGAAGGCGGGGGGACGGCCCGGCCCCTCCCACTTTCGGGGCCGGTTTGCCCGCACTCCCCTCGGGAACTTGTTAACAGGGAAGCTTGGCAGAGAAACAAATGCCAGCGTTTTGGAAGAACTGAGAGTCACGTCGTTAGGCGCTGAGGCTTTATTTTCCTTCCCTGCCCCCTGCCCTACGCGGTCTGACGTGGCCAAAGAAGGATGTGTCACCGGCTCGCGGCCGCGGGCGGGATCCACGGCTGGGGTTGGGACGGGAGTACCTGAAACAAAGGTAAACGGAGGCCGGGCCGACACACACACACACACACACACACACACACACACACCCCTCGCTCAGCCCTGTGGCCGCACTCGAACCGCCCGGGTGGGTTTCGTTCCCGCGCCGACCCCAGCCGCCGCCTCTGCAGGGCTTTCTCCTGAGGGACGGACCTTTCGATGGAAACCAGCTGGCGGGATTTGGAGTTGATGTTGCATCTGAACTCCGATGTGTTCACATTATTCCCAATCCTCCGAGTCTGGTAAAGCTTAAGGAAAATGTATCCAATTTTTGTGACCAGCCAGTGTCAGGAACGATAAACTGCTATTTGCAAATTTATAAAGTATTTCCTTCATAGCACACGGTTAGAAAACACGAAATAAAAATGTTAACACATAAGCAAAAAAGAGTGATTTGTGATGCCTTCCAAAATCTGAGGAAACGTTCCTCTTCAAGTCGTTTATGTACACAATATCTCCCAAACCTTTGGTGCCACGCATTTTTCTTTGTTCTTCATTAGTCTCAGGCCTCAGTTTCTTGTAAACAGAGCACCCAGTGCTGAGACCCTTCCGAATTGCCATACTAGGTCAGATCATGTGCATCCAGCTTTTGTGGTAGGAAAACAAGGTTTTCTTGTTTCGTGATACCATTAAAAATTATATCAATTTTATTTCTTTCAGTAATATCTATTACTTTTAGTAAAAACCTTTTGAAAATCTAAACCGTTCCTAATTTATACGTACAATTTATTCACATTTATTGCATCCAAATGCCTCTTCTATCCCCTCTGACTTATAGTTTGAGATACTTGAGGGGGGGAAAAAAAACTTGGATCTTTTACACAGTCTAGGAGCTTAGATGTTGAGGTCAGAGGAAACAAAAGTTTTTTAAAAATTGAAAGCTTTGGAGAATTCTTTACCAGGACCAGTGTGGATGTTGAGTTTAAAAATTGCTTTATCTACTAACAATGTGAATATTAAGCGATTAAAGATTTATTTGTAGTCGTAACTATTTGCATGTTTTTAAAGGCAATTTAATAACCTGGAGAGTGAAGAGGCTATCTGACTTTGTTAGTCTGAATTAATTTGATGTTAATGTTTAGCTGAAACCAGCCACCCTAAGAGAATGAAATTTTTATTTCACTATGGAATAAAGGACATAAATAGCTTTAGCGTATGATGTTACTTGAAGGAGGCACCTGTTCAAACCATAACCTTACTTTTCAAACTCTTCAGAGGCTCATAATTACCTATGGCAAAGTCTTAATTGATATGCCCCTCCCAGTTTTCAACAAGCAACTAAAGCTTTACTTCCTTTCCAAAGCTTTTCTTGACCACCTCACCCCCAACCAAGAACCAGTCTGTAGTAGAATTGATCTTGGGTTTGTGTATTATAGTTCTCTGTCTAAATCAAGGAGTGTCATCCATGGAACTAATCTCATTTTGAACAAGGTAGTTCCTTGTTGTGGAGAGCTATACTCTGCATAATAGGGTGTTGGGCTAATGCCTGACCTATACCCTTCTCCAGTTATGAGTTGTTTTTCAGCCACATAATTGGGGCAATCAAAAATACCTCCAGCGTTGCCAGACCTTTTTTATAGGCATTCAAGCAAATATCTTCTTTCCTCTTATTTTTTTATACAACTGATATCATCTTATATATCCTGTTCTATCCTCACTTTGTTCATGTCTTGGAAATCTTCCATTTCAATGTATAGCTATTTTTTAAAATACAGTATTCTGACATATAGATATAACTCAGATTATTTAACCATTTTTCCCTTGATGCTAAATTCTTTCCAATACTTTACTATAATGGACAGTACTATGCCTATGCTAGTTCACCAGTGTGTGACTATATTTCTAGGGTAAATTCCTAGAAGTGGATTGTTTAACCAAATATGTATGCACACATACTGAGATATATATATATATATATATAGAGAGAGAGAGAGAGAGAGAGAGAGAGAGATTTTTTTTTTGCAAAAAATTGCTGTGGTGGTATTGGAGAGAATGATTTGGAAAGAAAAATGAATGTGGGTGAAAACTTAACCCAAATTAAGTTTAGTGAGAGCTATAGGAGAACTATGTCCCTCCAAAATTTGTATTTTGAAGCCCTAACCAGCAATGTAACTGTATTTGGAGATAATTTTTAGGAGGTCATAAGGATGAAGCCCTAGTCTTACAGGATTGGTGACCCTATAAAAAGAGGAGTGACAGGCTTTGTGAGCACACAGTGAGAAGGTAGCCCTCTGAAAACCAGAGTTCTGACGGGAAGCCATCCTGCAAGATTTTGATCTGGAACCTCTAGTTCCAAAACTGTGGGAAAGTTAGTTTCTATTGAAGCCATCCAGTCTGTGGTATCTTAATATGGCAACCTGAGCCTACTGATGGCACTGTAGTAAGATAGGAGAGACAGTATGGTGGCTGGATCCAAGATGTAACAGAGGGAATGCAAAAAAGTAGACGACTACAAAAAACATTTTGACAGGATTTGGTGATTTATATCCAAGGGACAAGTATACAATGACTCCAGATCTGCCTTGCCCAGCCATATGAGTGATGGAGTTGTTGCCTGAGATAGAGAACACTGGAATGACAGTTTTGAATCACAGTTGGGAATGATGGGTCCTTCAAGTGGTAATATCTATCTTGTAAACATTTAGTAGTTCAAATCCAAAAGCCCTGAGTTGTGGACTATGCTGGGAACACGGATATTTTGGGTGCTGATAGAAGGATATGGATGAAACTACACAAGGCAGAGAAGGATATGGATGAAAATACACAAGGCAGAGATTGCAGGCCAGCAGCTACAGCTGAATCTGACTTGCAGATGTGTTTTTACTTTCCCCAACGATTTTCCAACAGTTTTGTTGTCATTTGAGTTAAGTTGCCAATAATTTAAAATTTGAAGATTTCCCATGAAAATCCAGATTTGGGCCTTTTATTTTAAAAATGAAATGTAGAATTACTGAGTTGACTTTCCCATATGGCAACAATTGATGAGAGCTAAATCCCAGCTGTTCCTCACTGCTCTCTAGTTAACCAAAGAACCCACCACTCCCTAAAACTTAGGCCTAGTCTACTCTGCTTATTTCTCTGTGTCTGATTGAGTTTATGAATTCTGCTCTAGGAAGAGAATATAGAACAACGATTCTCATCTTGGCTGCACATCAGAAACGTTGGATGGTTAAAAAATACTAATGCTGTGGTCCATCCCAGAAATTTCTCTTTGCTTAGTTGGTCTGTATTTGTAGCCTGGGATTTTTTTATAAAGTGCCTCAGATTCCACTATGCAGTAAAAGTGGAGAACCATAGATAGAAATTCAAATGAGAAAAGGACTCAGGTCCACCATTTCAAATTGTATAAAGGAGGATAATCCCAAGAAAGGGATGAGTAGTGGTCAGAGAGGTATAGTGGGTGGTATTCTGCATGCAGTTAAGATAAGTAGACTTAACCCAATATACTTGAGGCGGTTTTAATTAGATGAGAGAGAGAGAGAGAGAAAGAGAGAGAGAGCGAGAGCGCAAGGCTTTATTTTGCATGCACACTTTTTACTATTCATTACTGCATAGAATTATGTGTACAAAAGACAGTTCAACTATACTCAGTTACCCATTTAAAGTTTTTAGTCTAATTTATAACTATACTTAATTCTTATATTAGATGTCTGCTTTAGACTCTAATTCCAGTTTAAGATGTGACATAAAAGCAAAAAAGAGAATGTTTAGAAAAAGAGGAGTCATCAAGTAAAGATGTAGACTGAAAGTATTGTGTTAAATTTTAGTAAGATGGGGTCTTTGACCTCAGCAACAACCATTTGAGGTTAAAAGACTCAGAAACCCAATTAAAATGAGTAGGAAAACTCAATCAGATACACAGAAATAAGCAGAGCAGACCAGGCTAAGTTTTAGGGAGTGGTGGGTTCTTTGGTTAACTAGAATGAGTAGGAAACATGCACAGTGGTGCCTGCCTGTAAGCGGCAGCCTAGAAAGCTGCAGCAGGGACCAGGGATCGCGGTTCGAGTCCCACTCGGGGCAACATAGCTGGGAGTGGTGGCGCGCGCCTGTTAATACCACCTACCTGGGAAGCTGAGCCTGGAGATCCCCTGAGGTCTTGGTACCCCGGACAACGTGAGCCTGCAGTTCCAGGAGCAAAAAAAAAATAAATGAGTAGGAAACAAGGAGTGGAAATGGTGAATGTTGGAAAATCCTCTGACTAGTTTGCCCTAATAGGGAAGTGGTGAGAGAGAGTAGGTGTTTAATGTGTCTCTCTGGTAGATGCTTGTTGGGTAACCATCCCAGTCATATGTTCATCATCGGTTCTAGCAGCTAAATAATGTTTGAGCCCTTGAAATTATCTTTATTGGATTTTTAATAATAAACAGCAAAGAAACAGCCACTTGAGTTTTTGCTCTCTCCTTCCTTCCCCTGTCCCTCAGGGTAATGTCACCCTTTAATCACTGCCTTCTAGGTCCAGGTGAACCCATTCATGCATGCTCACACCCACTGGGCCCAGCCATGCTCAGTCATGGGGAGGGCACAATACTATAAGTGCTGGTTGTACAGACTAATGGAGGAAAAAAGCCTGACCAAATCATTTACCTTACAGTGCTTAATCTCTTGGGTACCCAAACCAGTTCTCTTAAATTTTCAGGAGGTAGCTCAGTGGTGCCTGGTAACACCCATCCTCATTTTAGAGGGATCTTGCTTGTATTTGTGTTGGAGACTTTCTGCTTTTCACTGAAGAGATTCTGCCAGGATCCTTGAGATCCTGTTGGTGGTGATCGGTTGTTGGCGATTATGCTCTCATTCTCTTATCTGCAAAGCTGTAGTGCTCCTAAAGGCCAGCAGTGATCTAGGCTCCAGTGACCCTGACATCATCCTTCCATTGAACAAATGAACAGAGACTAGATTGTTGGCACTTGAAAAATGGAACACTCGGCTGTGTTAAAACTATCCATCTGACCAATTCCCAGGAGTACTTTATGCAGCTGTATTTTTTCCAGTTAACTTGAGAAGAACTTTTTTCCCTAGTCACATAGGTCTGAATTAATCATATTATGAAATATTTGTTATTAGTGGTAATTGAAGGATATGGATATAAGTCACCAAGTGAGATCTCAATCAACAAAGGGGAAATAAAAGAGCATAGAGCAAAACTTTGGTTCCCAAAGGTTTGTGTGAATGCTCTTACCTTAAAGACTTTGGGTTAGAATGACTATTTTGTTGTTGTTGTTGTTGTTTTGTTTTGTTTTTTGAGACTAGGACTCACTATTTTTGCCCATGGAACTGCAGGCTCTCGTTGCCCGGGGTACCACGGACTCAAGCAATCCCCAGCCTCAGCTTCCCAGGTAGCTGGGATTACAGGCACACACCACCACGCCCAGCTATTTTTTTGGAACTAGGTCTCACTACGGGCCCCAGGTGGGACTCGAACCTTGATCCCTAGCCCCGACCACTTCATAGACTGAAACTTACAGGCACAAGCCACCGTGCCCGGCTAGAATGACTATTTTGAGTGGATGTCATGCAGATGGCCACTACCAGTCTTTATCCACCTCTGCTCCATTGGCAACTTTAATGTGGCTTGGTAGAGTTTAAAGATTGTATTTCTAAGAGTTATGTGCTCTCAGCAGATCAGAAACCTGAGGGTTGGAAAATAGCAAGAATTGTTCCTGAAAAATGGTGTTTATTATATTAGTTAAAGGCATAAGCCCCATTATTGCACTCTAACAAAGAAGAGTATTGGCTTGTGAGGGATTGACTTTCATAGCAGCTATTGATTGATCATTTAGGTGGATGATGGTTAACTTCTGTGTAAAGGATGACTTTGTGACATGAATAGTAGACCTTGTATAAAATGGTTTGTACTAGGAAGCAAGCATTTTCTTGAGAAATTTGAATGTGCTTGGGCAGTTGTAGGAATCCTACTACACTGGTTAGGTGTTGTACCTGAATAGTGATAAACGGAGGGCAAAGTTCATTGTGAAGATGGTACAGAGATCCTTTGATTTGTGGGTGGAAAACATGGAGTCAGCTTTTGTTCAGCCAGCTGTGAGCTGAGTGATTATTTTTGTCAAGTTAAAATTCACATAAAGTTAACCATTTTATCACTCCAAAGGAAACCCCATATCCATTAAGCAGTCACTCCCCATTTCTGTCTCCTACTAATTCTCTGCAAACTCCACACTCCATGGCGTTGCCTATTCTGGTCATTTCATGTAAATGGAATGTCATAGGCTTTGTTACCTTTGTTGGTGCTTTTTTTTTTTTTCTTATTTTTTGCATACATAGCTCATGTTTGTAGGTGTAGACATCGTTCTCCTCCTTCCTCCTCCCTCCCCTTCCCTTGGCCCCCTCTGGTCACTCCAGTTCCTTTCTTGTTGTCAGTTGTTGGTTGATGTTTGGCACCTTGGTCTCTTTGGTTTTTTTTGTTGTTGTTGTTGTTCTGGAGGAGTGTCCTCCTGGATGAAGTCCCGCTTTTCTGGGGGACTGCAGACCAGGTTGATCAGATCTCCATGAATGACTTTGGGGAAGATGGCCCTTCTGAGCATGTCAGTAAACCTCTTGTCAGTCTGGTGTGTGGAATGGCTCTCCCTGTTTCTTCATTGTGGGGTTTCCTGTGATGGAGGAGCCAGTCTCTTTTTTTTCAGAACCTTTATGATCTCTGGTGTCAATGTCTCCTTGTTCTTATTGGTTGTCTCCATTCATTCTGATGTTTCTCCCTTGGTGCAGCTTTTTTGCACTTGTAGCTCCGGTAACTGGCTTTGGGAGATCACTTCCCAGCTGTTGGCCATGGAGGAGTTTCCCTGTGGGGACAGACCTCAACAGATTCTGGTTCTGATTCATTTCTTTTCTCTTGATTTGCAGTTCTCCATGGGCCACTGCCACTTCTTTGTGGTTTTGCTCCCCCATTGAGATTGGGGAGCTCCTAGCTCATGTTGAAAGTGCCTTTGGATGGGGAGTTTAACCCCAGCACCAGAAATGTTGTCAGTGTTACTTGGTGATATGTCTTCACTCTCATCCTACACAGTCTTGTGTCTGAGTTCCAACCATACTCTTATTGGGCAGGCGATGGGTGTGTTTAGGGCCTTTATTTCTTTATTGCCTCCAGTATGTCTGTATCTGAGTTTTTGTTTTTCTCATTCAAGCTGAGGAATGACTGAGGTGAAAATGAACCAGAGAAACCGCCCCCCACATCCCCAACCTGTAGGCGGAAGGGGTGGAGGTGTCTAGGTTGCCCCAGCTTCCCCCAGAAGGGAGTAGCCTACCTGCTCCCTGGCCAGCACCTCCTGCTCAGGAGAGCACAGGTCCCCTGAGGCCTCCAATTCAGGCTGTGGTGCCTCCTTTGTCAACTTTTATATATGGTTTATTTTGTTTGGGTTAATGTTATAAGATTCAATTATACTTTAATATGTATGTATCCTTTCTTTGAATAATATTCCTCTGACTAAATAATTCATTTGTGTGGATATACCACTATTTTTTTAATCTATCATCAATGATGGATATTTGAATTGTTTATACCTTTTGACTATCAAAAATGCTATTAAGCATTAATTACAATAGCCAGAATATGGAAATAACCCAAATGCCCCAAAATAGATAAATAGATCAAAAGGTTGAGGTGTATTTATATATTGAAATATTGTTCAGCAAACAAAAAGACAAACATATCATTTGCAACAATATGTATGGATCTAGAAGGAATCATACTAGATAGTGGAAATAAATCAGAAAAAAAGAAATACCATATGGTCTCATTTTTATATGAGATATAAACAAAAAGACAAGAAAAAGTTAAAACTAACAGACTGACAGCAGAACTAAAGCATAAAATGAGAGGAGGAGAGAGGGTGAAGTCAGGGGAAGGGTAAGTGCAAGAGAGTATGACGGTTCACAGGTGACATGGTGGTAGAAGAGCCTTGAGGTGTACAGCAATGTGTATGTAATCAAAGAATAATAGCAAAACTACAAATTGTAGTTCAACATAAGTCATATACTATGGACTTGAAATTAAGAATGATGAAATTATTGACACTTCACTGGGTGTTAAAAAAGCTTTAACAAGAACAAAAGTTACCAGTTAAAGGAAAATTTAACAACTGCAGTTAGTTGTTATTCCTTATGACATGTCTTACTTTCTCAGTCATTTCTTTTATTTGTAACAAATAATATACAAGTGACAGAATAGAAATTTGTTAAATGTTCAATTTATTTTTTTACATTACAATTTTTTTAATTTTATTCGTTCTTTAGATTTTATACAATATCAGCAAATGGTTATTGGAAAGCCTTCCTCTCCCGTTGATGTCCCCTCTGTTCACTTAGACCCCTCTCCTTGTTTGTTGATCTATTTTGTTTGTTCAGATTTTACTTGCCATGATACATCAAAAGGTCAATATAAATTGAACATTTAGCAGCACAGAGGTACTGGCAGCAGCACGAGGCATTCTAGGTCCCATGCCTTCCCAGGACCACACGGCTCAGGCAGGTGGTCGCTGCCCCGCCTCTGTAAGCTTTTGTTTCTGGTCTCTTTTGTTTGTTGGTCTCTTCATTTTCTATGACATTGTCCTTTTCTTGGATGAGGGACTGTGATCCTGGGAATATAGCAAGCCATGCTGGTAGGTGTTCAGTCTTAACTTTGCATTGGGTAGCAGTTCGTGCTCATTTGGAGTATATTAGTGTCTTCTCATTGTTATCTGTCTTCTCCAATCAATTCCATGTCATTCGTTATATATTCGCGTGAATAGGCATCTATCTACTGGATGCCTTTGCAGATTGCTTCCTCTCCTTCTGATTGTTGCTTTGCTGTGGGGCTGAGGCCCCATCTCAGTAACCTTCCTCTCCCATAGAATGGGGAGGGGCACCTTGCTCTCTT
The DNA here is from genome assembly GCA_004024945.1 of Uropsilus gracilis. NCBI lineage: Eukaryota > Metazoa > Chordata > Mammalia > Eulipotyphla > Talpidae > Uropsilus > Uropsilus gracilis. Next base: position 22,633 of record PVHY01006316.1, read on the forward strand.
GAGTGGCCTATCAGCCCTTAGTTTTTGCCTCGTCCACTCATTATGTGGCTGTAGGTATAACTCTGTGAAAGGTGATGTCCATGATCTTTTCTCCAGTCCATTATACAGTGTCTTTCTCACTATTCCTTCTCTTGAGTTCTGCTTGATGTATGAGCCCAATCTTTATCTGGTCCCTCACCAGTCCATTCTGTGGATTATTAGTCTTCCTCTCATTCCTTCTGAGGACTAAGTGGGGTGAGAGTGAGAGAGGATGCCTTTATATTCCCTCCCATTATCTCCCCCCCAAGTCCACTGCCAGCTGACTGAACCAGTGCCCTCCTAGTCAGACAGACAGCCACTCCCCACCTACCACACAAAAGTAGAGAGGTGGCTGCTTACAGAGGCAGGGCAGCGACCACCTGCCTGAGCCGTGTGGTCCTGGGAAGGCATGGGACCTAGAATGCCTCGTGCTGCTGCCAGTACCTCTGTGCTGCTAAATGTTCAATTTATATTGACCTTTTGATGTATCATGGCAAGTAAAATCTGAATAGATAAACATGTCTTGATTACAGATAGAGTTCCTTTTTTACACAGTTTGGAGTAGTCAACAAATTAATAACTTTTTTTTGGAATTTTTATATTTTTATTTTTTCAATAATTTATTTATATATACATATATATATTTCACATCATTGTATTCCCTGGGGTTCATCCACCACCTCCCCTCCCTGGCTACTCCCACCCATCCCCCAGCCCCAGTTGTGTAACTTTAGTTTGGTTGTTGGCTTGTTTTGCCTTTTCCTCCAGGTCTTTTGTTTTTCCTATATTACATATATTAGTGAAATAATTTGGTTTCTGTCTTTTTCTGACTTGTTTCTGCTAATATGATTACTTCTAGGTCCATCCATGTTATATCAAATTCATCAAATTTGTCATTTTTAATTGATGAGTAATATTCCACTGTGTATATATATCACATCTTTTTCATCCATTCATCTGTTTTGGGTTGTGTCCTTGCAATTATAGATAGTGCTGCAGTAAACATCTGAGAACAGGTGTCCCATTGTATCAGTATTGAGGTCTCCTTTGGGTGGATTCCCAGAAGAATAATTGCTGGGTCAAATGGAGTTCCATTTTCATTAGTTTAAGGGTCCTCCACACTGCTTTCCATAGTGGATGGACCAGTTTCCATTTGCACCAGCAATGTAAAAGTATTCCTTTCTCTCCACATCCATGCCAGCACTTGTTGTTGCCTGTTTTTTTGATGTGGGTCATTCTTACTGGTGCAAGGTTGTATCTCATGGTGGTTTTGATTTGCATTTCCCTGTTTGCTAGTGAGAAGAAGTAGCAAAATATAAAAAAAGAATGCAGCAATAAGAACAATGTAAATGATGAACTGAAGAATGAGAACTAATCCCTAAATAAAAACTGAGAGAGGCACAGGATATAAGAGGACTAGTAGAGGAGCTCCAAAATGCAGGGAGAGCCATAAAAGCAGATAAAAGAAATAGAAGAACTAATTAGCACACTCGAGGATACAGAAATAGGACAAAGAAAGAAAATGAGAGAGATAAACAAAGTAAGAAGAATGAAAAAAACAGACCTCTCTCAGATTCCTTAAAGAAAGAAAATATAGGAGTAATTGGAATCCCAGAAGGAGAAGAGAAAGACATGGGAACTGAAAGGCTTTTTAATGCAATAATGGAGAACTTCCCAAATCTGAAGAAAGAAATGAAAATAGACATACAAGAAGCGAAAAGGACACCAAACTACATAAGTGAGAAAAAAACTACAGCAAGTTTACATCATTGTAAAACTTTCAAGAGCTCAAGATAAAGACAAATTAATGAGAATGACTAGAGAGAGGAAACAGATGACCAACAAAGGAAAACCCATTAGACTAACCTCAGATTTCTTCAAAGAGACATTCCAAGCAATGAGGGAATGGAGCCACATCTTCAAAAAACTCCAAGACAAAAAGTGCCAGCCAAGAATACTCTGCCCTGCAAGACTGTCCTTCCTTTATGAAGGAAAAATTAGAACTTTCTCAGACAGACAAAATCTCCAGAAATTTGCTACCATTAAACCCCCACTCCCAAGAAATCTTGCAAGAAGTCTTAAGACCAAAGCCCGCAGAAGAATAAATGGAACGAATAAAACAAGAAACCAAAGCAAAACTTCAAAGTGACCACCAGAAAACCAACACTAGACCTCAAACATCAGTAATCACTCAAAATGCAATGGTCTAAACACATCATCAGAAGACAGAGATGCAGACTGAACCAAAAGATAGAGCCCAACATTCAACTGCCTCCAGGAACACATCTCTAAAGATAAGCATAGATTGAAGGTAAAGGGATGGAAAACAATTCTACAAGCAAATGCCCCACCCCCCCCCAAAAAAAGGCAGGGGTAGCTATTCTTATAGCAAACAAAGCAAATTTCAAATTTTAAAAAGTGACAAAGGACAAGGAAGGTCACTACCTAATGGTTCATGGGTCAACCCACCAAAAAGGCATAACAATTATCAACATATATTAACCAAATGAGAGAGCACCAAAATTCATAAGACACCTACTAGTGGAACTGAAAACAAATGTTGGTGAAAACACATGTAGTGGGAGACTTTAACACCACTCTCACCAAAAGACAGATCAATGACACAGAATTTACACAAGGTCACAAAAGCTTTAAGGAAGACTTAGACCAAATGAACCTAATAGAGATCTACAGGACACTGGATTCCCTAGGAAAAGAATACACCTCTTCAAATGCACTTGGATTTTCTCTAAAATTGACAACATACTAGGCCACAAGCCAAACTTGAATAAATACACAAAGATTAAAATAATACTGTCTTTTTTCTCAGATCATAAAGGCATCATCATAAAGGCATCAAACTGGAAATCAATAATGAAGATAGGAAGGTGTATACTACATGGAGACTGAACAATAGGCTTTTGGAAGACCATTGGGTAAAAGGAAATTAAAGAAGAAATTAAAACATCCATGGAGACAAATGACAATGATGACACATTTCAAAATGTGTAGGACTCAGCAAAAGCATTTTTAAGAGGAAGGTTCATATAGCAATACAGGCTCATATCAAAAAGCAAGAAACTAACCAAAGAGATAACCTAATATACCAACTTGAAGAATTAGAAAAGGAGCAACAAATTAATAATTTAAAATCTATCCATATAAAAGTTTTTTTCATCAAGTCTTTTACCAGGAAACTTTTATCTTTCAACAGGTCATTTGATCCTGTCAGTAAATGAAAGCATTGGTTGAATTTCATAAATGAGTCCCACAAAAGAAGTGTAAATTTACAAAAAGTTATAAATAAATGCAAATGATTTGAAATTATTTTTTTTAATTTATGCTGTTAAGAGCATTCATATACAAGTTTTTGCTTGAATACCTGTTTTTAATTCTTTTAAATATACACATGGGTATGGTTTTCGGGTTCATGTTTAATTTTTTAAGAAACCATCAATTGTTTTCCTTAGCAGCTGTCCCACTTTACATATCTGCTTACCAATATTTGAAAGTTCAGTTTCTTGATATTCTTGCCAGCTCTTATTATTTTTAGTTTTGGACTTATAGCAGTCCTTGTGGGTGTGCAGTGATAGCTCATTGTGATACTGATTTGCATATTCCTGATGACTAATGATGTTGTGCTTCTTTTCCTGTGCTTGTTGGACATTTGTGTATCTTTTTTAAAAATTTATTTATATATAAATTTCACATCATTGTAACCCCAAGGATCCACGCCCCCCACCTTCCCCACCATTCCCCTCCTTTCCCATCTGCCTGAAGTTGTGTGCTTCAGTTTGGTGCTTAGCCTGTTTTGACTTTTCCTCATGGCATTTGTTTTATTCTCTATATCCCATATACTAGTGAAACCATTTGGTTTCTGTCTTTCTTTTTGACTTGTTTCTGCTAATATGATTTCTTCTAAGTACATCCATGTTGTCATAAAATCAAATTTGTCATTTTTAATTGGTGAGTAATATTCCATCGTGTGTATATACCACACACATCTTTTTCATCCAGTCATCTGTTTTGGGTTGCTTCCAAGTCCTTGCAATTATAAATAGTGCTGCAGTAAACATTCGAGCATAGATGTTCCTTTGTACCCACATTGAGATCTCTTTTGGGTAGATTCCCAAGAGAGCAATTGCTGGGTCAAATGGTAGTTCCATTTTCATTAATTTGAGGATTCCTCCACACAGCTTTCCATAGTAGTTGGACCAGTTTACCAGTTGGACCAGCAGTGTAAGAGTGTTCCTTTCTCTCCACATGCTCACGAGCACTTGTTGTTACCTGTTCTTTGGATGTGGGCCATTCTTACTTTTGTAAGGTGGTATCTCATTATGGTTTTGATTTGCATTTCCCTTATTGCTAGTGATGTTGAGCAATTTTTCATGTGCCTGTTAGCCATTTGTATTTGCCCTTTGGAGACGTGTCTTTTTAGTTCTTCCCCCCATTTTTTGATTGGGCGTCTGCTTTTGTTTAGTTGTGTGAGTTCCTTGTGGATCTTTGTTACTAAACCCTTGTCACTCTTGTGGAGGGCAAAATTTTTTTCCCATTCAGTTGGGCTGCTTTTTGTTTTTTTGTTGTCTCTTTTGCTGTGCAGAATCTTTTTACTTTGATGTAGTCCCATCTGTTTGTTTTCCTTCATTTTTTTGCCATCTGTAGATGTTTCCAGAAACAAATTTCTGAATTGTAATTCATGGAGAGTTTTGCCCAAGTTTTCCTCTATGTATGTTATGGTTTCAGGTCTGACCTCTAAGTCTTTTATCCACTTTGAGTTGATTTTTGTACATGGTGTGAAGGAGTTGTCTTGGTCCATTTTTTTGCCTTAGTCCAATTTTCCAAGTACCATTTATTGAAGAGGCTATCTTTGTTCCGATGTAAGTTTGTCACTCCTTTGTCAAAGATTAATGGACTATATATGTGTAATTTTAACTCAGGGCACTCAATTCTGTTCCATTGGTGTGATTGTCTGTTTCTGTACCAGTACCAAGCTGTTTTAATTATTATGGCTTTGTAGTATAGTTTGAACTTTGGAATTGTAATACCTCCGTTCTCTTTTTTTCTGGTCAGGAGGCTTTTTGATATTTGAGGTCTTTTTTTATTCCATATGAATTTCAGTAATTTTTGTTCTAATTTTTGTTTTAATGACATTAAAAAATGTCATTGGGATTTTTGGGGGGGTTGCATTCAATCAGTAGATTACCTTTGGTAGGATGGCCATTTTGATGATATTAATTCTTCCAATCCATGAACAGGGAATGTTTTTCCATTTCCTTATGTCTTCTATCTCTTTTAGAAGCATTCTAAAATTTTCTTTGTATAGTTCTTTCATGTGTTTTGTTAGGTTTATTTCAGGTTTTTGTTTTTGTTTTTGTTTTGGTGCGATGGTAAATGAATGGTTTTTCTCATTTCTTCTTCTATTTGACTTTTTGCGTATAGGAAAGCTACCAACTTCTGTGTGTTGATTTTGTATCCAGCTACCTTACTGAACTGGTTTATTATTTCAAGCAATTTTTCTTTGGCTTTTTTTGGGGTTATCTATATAGAGAATCATGTCATCAGCATATAAGATAGCTTCAGTTCCTCTTTACCTATTTGTATCCTTTTTTGTCTTTCTCTTGCCTTATTGCCCTAGCTAGGACTTCTGGTACAGTGTTAAAGAGTAATGGGGATACTGGGCATCATTGCCTGGTTCCAGATCTCAACTGGAATGATTTTAGTTTTTCCCCATTTAGGATGATATTTGCCCTAGGTTTGTCATAGATGGCTTTATTATGTTGAGGTAAGTTCCTTTAATCCCTGATTTTTCAAGGGCTTTTATCATGAATAGATGCTGGACTTTGTCAAATGCTTTCTTTGCATCTGTTGATATTATCATGTAGTTTTTGTTTTTCCCTCTGTTGATGTGGTGTATTATGTGAATTGATTTCCGAATGTTGAACCATCCTTGTGCCCCTGGGATAAATCCCTTGTTCATGGTGAATAATGCTTTTTATGCATCATTGGATTTGACTTGCCAAGATTTTGTTTAAAATTTTTGCATCCCTGTTTATTAAGGAAATTGGTCTATAGTTTTCTTTCTTGGAGCTGTCCTTATTTGGTTTTGGTATGAGTGTGATGTTTGCGTCATAGAATGTGTTTGGCAGTTTTCCTTCTTTCTCAGTTTTTTGGAAAAGCTTTAGTAGTGCAGGCATTATTTCATCTTTGAATGTCTGGTAGAATTCATTTGTGAAACCATCAGGTCCTGGGCTCTTATTTTTAGGCAGAGTTATGGTGACTGCTTCAATTTCACTGCTTGTGATTGGTTTATTTTTCTCTGTATTTTCCTTGTTTAATTTTGGGGAGTTGTATCTTTCTAAGAATCTGTCCATCTCATCTAGGTTGTTGTATTTATTTCCATATAGTTGTTCATAGTAATCTCTTATTATTTTTTGGATTTCTTTTGTGTCTGTTGTAATTTCTCTCTTTCATTTGTGATTCTGTTTGTTTGAATTTTCTGTCTTTGTGAGCTTTGCTAGGGCTTATCAATTTTATTTATTTTTTCAAGAACCAGCTTTTAGTTTTGTTGCTCTTCTGAATAGTCTTTTTGGCTTCTAGGTTATTTCTTTCTTTTTGTTGTTGTTGTTTTTCTTGTTTTCTGCTGGGTTTTAGGTTTTTTTGTTGCTCTTTTTCTAATTTTTCAAGTTGGCAGATTAGACTTTTTTTGGTTAGTTTCTTGGTTTTTGATATGGGCCTGTATTGTCATGAACCTTCCTTTTAGATATGCTTTTGCAGCATCCCAGGCATTTTGGAATGTTGTGTCTTCTTTGTCATTTGTTTCAAAGTAAGTTTTAATTTCTTTAATTTTTTCAATTACCCATTCTTCATCTAGTAACATGTTGTTCAGTCTCCAAGTGTTGTATGTTCTTCTTGCTTTCTTTTCATTGTTGATTTCTAGTTTGATACCCTTATGGTCTAAAAAAAAAAAAGTTGGTATTCATGTTTGTATACTCATGTTTGCCTTGTGGCCTGCCTAGTATGTGGTCAATTTTAGAGAATGATCCATGTGCATTTGAGAAGAAGGTGTATTCTTTTCCTTGTGGGTGTAGCGTCCTGTAGATATCTGTTAGGTCCATTTTGTCTAGGTCTGCTTTCAAGGCTTTTGTGTCCTTGTGTAGTTTTTGTTTTTTTGATCTGTCCTTTGTTGAGAGTGGGGTGTTGAAGTCTCCTACTACATATGTGTTTTCATCTGTATTTGTTTTCAGCTCTCTTAGTAGCTGTCTTATAAATCTTGGTGCTCCCTCGTTTGGTGAGTATATGTTTATAATTGTTACGTCTTTTTGGTTTGTTGTCCCTGGAACCATTAGGTAGTGGCCATCTTTGTCCTTTGTTACTTTTTTTATTTTGAAATCTGCTTTGTCTGCTATTAGGATGGCTACTCCTGCCCTTTTTTGGGGGCCGTTTGCTTGTAGAATTGTTTTCCATCCTATTATCTTCAATCTGTGCTTGTCTTTTGGGGTCAGATGCGTTTCTTGGAGGCAGCAGAATGTTGGGTTCTGTCTTTTAATCCATTCTGCAACTCTGTGTCTTTTGATTGATGAGTTTAGCCCGTTGACATTTAGAGTAGTTATTGATGTTTGAGGGTCTAACAATTGGTTCCTGGTGGTCGTTTGGGGTTCTGTTTTAGTTTCTTCTTTCTTTTCATTATTCTTTCTTTTTATTATCCTGCAGGCTTCTATCTTAGGGTTTCTTTCAGGAGTTCTTGGAGTAGGGGTTTGGTGGTAGCAAATTTCTGGAGATTTTATTTGTCTGAGAAGGTTCTAATTTTTCCTTCATAAAGGAAGGACAGTTTTGCTGGGTAGAGTATTGGTTGGCACTTGTTGTCTTGGAGTGTTTTGAAGATGTGGCCCCATTCTCTCCTTGCTTGGAGTGTCTGTTCTGAGAAATCTGAGGTCAGTCTGATTGGTTTTCCTTTGTAGGTTATCTGTTTCCTCTTGAAAGTTTTACTATGATGTGTCTTGCTGTGTTTTTTCTTTCATTAAAGTAGTTTGGTGTCCTTTTTGCTTCCTGTATGTCTAATTTCATTTTTTTCTTCAGGTTTGGGAAATTTTCCTCCATTATTTCATTGAAAAGCCTTTTAGATCCTATGTCTTTCTCTTCACCTTCTGGGATTCCAATTACTCTTATATTTGTTTTCTGTAGGGTTCTGACAGATCTGATTTTTTCTTTGTTTTTCTCCCTCTGTTTCTTCATTCTCTCTACTTTTGTATCCTCTAGTGTGCCGATTCTTTCTTCTATTTCTTCTGATTTGCTTTCCTGGCTCTTTCCTGCATTTTTGAACTCTTGTCTTTCTGCTCTTATACACTGTATCTCCTAAAGCTTCTTATTGAGGGTTCCAATTTCATTTTTCTGTTCATCAATGATACTGCTCATTTTGCTGCATTCTTTTCTATATTTTCCTGCTACTTCTTTTAGTTTTTTGAAAGCTTCTAACCTCTTGCTTTCCCTTTTTCTCCAGTTTCCTTGGCCTCTTTGAGTGCTTTTAGCATGTTGATTCTGAATTCTTTGTCCGACATATGAAGCATTTCTTCCATGTCATCCATGTTGGTTTCTGCAGATTGTTTATCCTTTGTTGGTGAGTTATTTTTCTCAGGGCTGCTTGAGTGTTTGTATTCTTCCTCCTTCCTGTGTTTTCCTTTCGGACTTGCTCTATGTATTGAGTGACTACTGTTCTAGTATTAGATGGCATGTTGAAGCCTATCTAGTTGTAGTTAACTCTGCCTTTGTTCTTTTGCTGCTGTGGTGATTATATCTTGTTTCCATTGGCTATTGTGGGGGGGCAAGTTCCTTTTCAGAGAGTGGATGTGGTGACTAGATGTGATGTCTATTGTGTTGTCTGTCTTCTTTTTTTGTTGTTTCTCCTCTTTCAGCTTGATGGGTCATAAATATTTTTTAGTGCCTCCAAGTTTCTAGGCTTGTCGTATAACCCTTTTTGACTGGGGTGTTTTGACACTCTTGGGTAGTAAGTGTCCTAGTTTTTCAAGTTTGTGCCAGTGCCACTTTTGTGTGCAAGCTGGCCGCCTCCAAGTTGATTTTCCCTGGGCCAGCGCGTCCCCACCCTATCTCCCAGGTGTGTTACCTTGGCAACTGGAAGTAGTCAGGTGCTGGCTGGAACCCTCACCTGAGTGCTCCCCAGCTGCTGGAGTGGATGCTCATCTCCACCAGGTTTGATTTCCCTGGGCCAGTAAAACTCAGTCTGCGCCTAGCCTGAATGGCAGAGGCCATTCAGTTGCCTGTGTCTCATTAGAGAAATGTCTATTCAAACTTTTTATTCTTTTTTAATTGGACTGTCTTTTTGTGATTGAGTTGTGGGAGTTCTTTATATAACCTGGATACTAGACCTTTGTCAAATACAGTTTGCAAATATTTTCTCTCATACTGAAGGCTGTTTACTTGTTAGGTATCCTTTGCACAATAGTTTCAATATTCTTTTGTTTATATTATCTAAGAATCCATTTCTAAATCCAGAGTCATGTCAGTTTACTTCTGTTTTTTCCTATGAAAGTTTATAGTTTTAGTTCTTACTAAAAGTATTTGTGTTTGATTCATTTTATGTGAGGTAAGAATCAAATACCGTTTTTTTCCATGTGAAATCTTGTTGCTCCAGCACCTTTTGCTGAGTTGTATGATTTTATGCAACTCTCAGACCCTAGTTTCTGAGTTTCTTCACTTGTGAAATGAAAGTAATAAAAATATTTGTCTCACAAGTGTTGAAAGATCAAAAACTGGGATGTGTATGTTTTCATTTTGGAAAGTATAAATCACTAAACATATACTTGTGTTTATTATTGGTTTGCCACATAAGTTTCATTTGTACAAGGCTCCAATAAATTGGTATCCTTCAGCAACCACCAAAACCCTCCATTTTAGTGAGTAGATAGTCATTACCTACTTAGAGGACTGGATTTCATGTTTAACCCTTCAGCGTAAAGTCATGGACTCATCTTTCCCAGCAGAGAGTACACACATCCAAAACAGAAAGAATGTATGTTCTTGTAAAGCATGTGTTTGTCAAATTCTGTTGTTCTTCCTTTCAAATTTAGAGATAACTGTTCTTATTTTGTGATACATGCATTGTGAAGTGTTCAAAATAAGAGTTTTCAGCAGAATAAAGTCATATTTATTGGACCAAGAATCCTCCGATTTTACTGTATAACTCTTAACTTTAAAACTTCTAGACCTCATACTATATATTAGTTCAGTGGTTAATCTTCTGAATTAGTTCAATTAGCAAATGTTTATTGAGTTATAATATATGCCAGGCACTGTGGTAGATATAGTACTTTATGATAAAAGATACACGGTGGTGCGTGGCTTTAATCCCAAGCCTAGGATGGCAGGCTGAGACTGGGATTCACTTGATTCACAGGTTCAAGACCCACTCAGGGCAACATAACAAGATCTAGTCTCAAAAAAATAGCTGGGCATGGTGTGCGCCCAGCTTCCTGGAAGGCTGAGTCTGGGGATTGCTTGAGTCCGGGGTTCCCCAGGCAACTTAGCAAGACAGCCTCAAAAAAAAAAAAAAAAAAGACCAAGCTCCTTGACTCTGCTTCACCTAAATTTCTTTTTTTTCCTGTTCTTGTGTAACTCACTGACTTCAGTTTCTTTTCCATCAACTTCTTGAATTCATGCTAGTGGGGACTTTACACACACCCCCCTCCGATTGCTAACTCCAGTGAATCAGTTCTCAGTCTTTTCCTTGACCTTTCAGCAACATTTTGCACAGTTGTGTATTCCTTTCTTTGAAATGCCCTCTACACTTAGCTTTTAGAACATAGCATTCTCTGGATTTCCTCCCACCTTACTGGTGGTTTGTTCTCAGTCTTTTTGTTAGCTCCTCATCAGCCTCCAGACCCTTAAAGTTAGAACATGGCTTATTCCTCATATTGCTGTTCTTCCTTAACAACCCCATTTCCTTGGTATTTCACCCAGTTTCATCACTTAAATAAGCTTTGTATGCATTAGTTACTATTGATGTATATTATTACTAAGTTACACTTCTCTGAATCTTATATTCTAAGTACCTTCTGTACTTCATTTGTATTCTGATATCTCAAAATTGAACTCCTGATTTCCCCTCCAAAAAAGACCATTCTTTCAATCTATCCCATCTCAGTAAATAAATAGCAGCTGCCTTCTCTGATAACTCCTGAAATCATCCTTGCTCTTTGTCTCAGTCATTTCACTTGATCAGCAAACCCTATTGGCTGTACAGTCAGAATGTATTTAGAATCCCCACTGTCTCTACTGCTTCCACTTTGTACAAACCACTATTATATCTCACCTGGAATTTTGCCATAACCTAACAGTTTTTTCTGCTGCCTCTGTCCTTATTCTCTCAAAGCCTGTTCTCAATGCTGCAGCTAAAGACACCGTGTTCAAAGTAAGTTCTCAACTCTGAAGCTTTATACTTGCCTACAAGTTCTAACATAATCTAAACCTTCTCTGGGCTTCTCGCTTTACTTTTCCCTGTGCTTAGTTACTTGTTCTTCCTCAGCAACAGGACAGTAATATTCCTGCCTCAGGCCTTTGCTTTCCCATATCTCCAAAACTTCCCTTTTTATCTCCCTAGGTCTTTGCTAAAAGTTCAGTTTACGCAACACTTCCTATCTCCCTTCCCTTTTTTGCTGCAGGATTTGCCAAATCACTCCTCATCCCTGTGAGACTGAGACTGATGGTCTTTCCCATTTATTTATTCATCTTTAAGTTTTTATTTGAAGAGAGTCTCGCTAGTTTAAAAAGCAGTTTGAAAACTACTTATACGAGATTAGAAATAAAAAGCAGAGATTAGTGACTGAATGGCGATGGACATTAAGGACTTAGTGATCATAACAAGGGCACATATTGGTTCCATTTTGCATATCACAGGTATATTTCCTATTTTATAGTCTTAGGGATGGAGCCCCAGAACTCTGCTGTTATGACTACTAATGAATGCAGTGTTCCTATTCGTATTCCCCCCCCCCAGTACTGTTGCCCAAGCACTGTAGCCAAGATGTCAAGTGTTTCTCTTCATGCCTTTTTTTTTCCCCTTTCTTTCCTAACTTAGTTGCTCTAAGTAAGGCTAGCACTTCCGTATTATGTTGAATATAAGAGAATGGACATCCCGTTGTTCCTGATCTTAGTAGGAAAAAAAATCTGCTTCTCACTGTTGAATGTGATATTAGCTCTTGCCTTATATACTCTTTATTATGTTGAAGTGCATTCTTTCTATACCCATTTTGTTGAGAGTTTTTATCATGAATGGATGTTGAATTTTATTACATACTTCCTCATCTACTAAAATGATCACATAATTTTTATTTTTCTTTTTGTTAACAATGTGTGTCACATTGAAGTTGTTGAATCATTCTTGCTTCCCTAGAATAAAAAAAAATCCCACTTAACTGTAGTGTTTTTATATATTGTTAAATTCAGTTTGCTAATATTTTTGAGAATTTTTACATAATTGATCATCAAAAATATTGGCCTACAATTTTATCTTCTTATAATATCCTTGTCTGATTTTGGTATTAGGGTAAGACTAGTCTTGTAAAATGGATTTGGACATAGTTTCTTATTTTTAGGGAAACATTTAAAAAAGAATATTATACTGTTTTTAGTTACTATTGTTCTTAGTCATGAGTGTAGCTTAATTTGTACTTATAATGGACTGCTGGTTAAAGATGAAACATTTTTAAAACACATGTCAAAACATCAAATTAATGAGAAGCATAAAAATGATAATTCTGAAAAATTACTTCAAGATACTTCTTGAATAACATAATTTGCAATCATCTGATCAAACATGTATAAACATCAAGATGACTAATTTTCTACATGATTAAAGGAAGCTGAAGGATATAAGGAAATTCTCTGTACTATCTTTACAGTTATTCCAGAAATCTAAGTTATTTCAAATTAAAACATATTTAAGCGTTGCAGTGTAATAGAACATGTAACAATAAATATGTAAACAAAATGGGTAAGCAGTAAAAAAATTCCAGTATTGGTAGTGCAATGTAGGCAGTAACTGGATAATGAGGTTGAGAGTAATGAGATGAGGCCTTAGTCAAGGGAGAGAAAGAGGCTATTGGGGAAATAACATTAAAGAAGAAAAAGAAAAAACCCAGTAAAAGATGAGGTCAGCAAGTTGGTAGGCAGATGCTGGAGTTAAATTGCACTAGGTAGAAGGGTTGATTTTATTCAAAATGGAATAAATACTATAGCATTTTCACCAGGAGAGTGAGTCATTCACTGTGCTTTGAATTATTTTGTTGTACATTTTTAGAGAATAACTGGAGTACAGAGAGGCAAGGGCAGAAATGGAGAGACCAGTTAGATCATGACAGTACTACAGGTGAGAAAGGATGCTATTTGGGGTCAGCAGTGAAAGTAATGAGAAGTGGTAAGAATTGAGAGATTTGTGAAGATAGGCTTGACATGCTTATTGAGTGAGTTTATATCAGGGTGTGGCCTGTAAATATGTCAGAGAGAAGTCATTGACTTCTAGACACCTACCAAGGTAGCTATAAAAAAAAAAAAAAATTGCTCCAAAAGCTACTCTGTTATATACTAGGCTATTAGGCCATCTCTATACAGCAAACCCTTGCTGAACCTTATCTGCAAAATACAGTGATTTCTCATTCTCATGTAAAGACTGAATGAGGAATATTTGAGATTTTGTGAATGTTCTCATTCTCCTCAGAGTGCTTGAAACCAAATGACCAAAGTTAGCAAAGTAGGGTTGGTGAATGTTTTGACCCTAAAGTTGGACTTGTCTGCTCAATCTAACATACCACACATATGATCAGCCAATTAAAAAAAAAAAAAGTCATGATATACAAAAATGAATCATGTGTACGCCTAAAATTAATATAAATTTTACCTCAATTTTTCTTAAAAAGCAAACCACAAACAACTCACTATGTTACAGCAGATAACTTTTTTTCTCAACCCTCATCCTCTCAAATCTCTGACTCTGTGCTCAGCCTCCATACCTGTTCTGCATTTTTATTTTGGACCTCCATTATGTCTTCCGTTGATTTCCTGTGGTTGAACTCTGCACTCAGTTCTGCCTTTCTGTCTAATCTCAGTACGCTTTATCCTGTCTCCCAGCTCTACTCTCCCCTCCCAGCACCACTATCTTAGCACTGAATGAAAACTTTTCTGCTGAAATTATGGCTACAGAGCCCTTTATGCCTCAAAGATTGTTTCCTTTTGTTTAGTTAGGTGCTACTTCTAAACCCATAACACAACATTTTACTTTAAATTGTCTTGTACATAGAGGAGTGCTTCATGCTCTCTCCTAGTGGACAAACTCAGAAGTTTGCTGGATCAGTGCAACAGTGAACTCAAGTAATTTTATTTATGAAACATCACCTAAGATCTGGTCTGGTTAAGATTGTGAATCAGTGAAACCAAGAAATGAGATATGTAAGTTGTATAGGATGGAAACTAAAAAATGGGGAAAGAGTGTATTCTATTGTAGAAAAAATTTGAAAACTGAAGGTTTACGAGTCAAAATTATCTGACTTTCTTTCTCAATTGAAGGTCTTTCCTTCAGGCTTTTACCCTGTTATTGTACCTCAGTTGAATTTTGGAGTTGCTCTGCAGTATATGACAATCCATACATTAAGAAAATATTACTGAACTGTTTATGTTATGCTTTATGTTATGTTTATTTTGTTTTATGTTATGCCCTGGCTACATGTTAGGATTATGCAAATGAATACATTTTATTGACTTTCTGACCTATTTTTGCTTCTGTTTCTGACCTATTTTGCTTCTGTTTCCCTGATATGTCATAATGCTGCCAGAATCCCATCCCCCTCTCTGAGAAATTCTACCAGTGCTATAAATGCTTTGTGAATTTTGTGAATAAATGGAAATTATTTCTAAGTTTTTTCACTTCAGAGAATTTTTATACTATCTTTTTCTCCAAATCTTTGTTTTCTCCAAATCTTGTTTTTCTCTTCCAAGGTTTTTTCCTTGCCCTGATGTTTGCAGCTCTTACACATTTAGAGCCTTCTGCATTTTCTGTATCCCCTTGTTGATATAATCTCATATTTTAAACTTTATGCTTGACCTTATGGCATATCTTGTATATAATTCTATTTCTGAATATGATATCCATTTGTAAATATGCTTTTAATTATGTTCCAAGAAGTTGAGAATCTAGAATTATGGTAGGTACTCAAGTACTGAGTATCCCATTTCCTTGCTATGGACATGGTACAGGACAGAGGGGCATTAAAATTAGAGAAATCTGGACTCAGAGTTTTACCACTTTTTTTTTTTTTGAGCCTAGGTCTCGCTGTTTTTGCCTGTGGAACCACAGGCTCACATTGCCCCATGGTATACCACGGACTCAAACAATCCCCAGCCTCAGCTTTCCAGGTAGCTAGGATTACAGGTGCACACCACCATGCCCAGCTATTTTTTTGGAACTAGGTCTCGCAATGTTGCCCTGGGCAGAACTCGATCCACGATCCCCAGACCCTGCCGCGATGCATAGGCTGTCGCTTACAGGCTTACGCCACCATGCCTGGCTAGAGTTTTACCACCTTCTAAGTGTGTATAATATAAAGGGTTTTTTTTTTTTTATATTTTTTTTGTCTCAGCTTTTTAATGAGTGAATAGAGTGTACTGACCTGTGTTGTCATACTAATGTTAAATTAGATAACACTTATATGCTTAACTGCTTAAATTAGATATGTGCAGTATCTACCATCTATAAGTACTTTTTAAATGATGTCATAATAATATTAATATTATTTTCGAGAGGCCAATAAAAGAAGGGGGTTAGTTGACATAGCCATGTGCCTGTGCATCTAGCCCAACTCTTCAGAAACACCTCTCTCCCCATCTAAGAAATACAGGCCCATCATAAGAGACTACAAAAAATAAACATGCCTAATCCTAATAAACATGTCATATTTTCTGTTGATGATGGTAGCATGAATTCCTGCAGAAATCTTCTGGTCTCCCAGCTGATGTTTTACAATTCAATTGACTCAGTCAGAAAGGGAGCCTTTACAAGGGTGATCCTACTCTGATCTCACCAGTAAATTTAAGCATACTGGCAGAGACAGAGTAGCAAATAAGATCAACGTAATTATCATTGTGGAAAAAAGGTTAAAAAAATTAGAGACCAAGATAACAGATGGATTACATATTTGGATGTGGGAATCAGTAAGACTTATAACAGGTAAAAGATTGGACTGAGAGTAAATGCCTATATTCACAAAGAAATGGTAGACAGTAATCTTGAGGAATCTTAAATCATTGCAGTAAGGAAGAGTGATGGCTGGCCTGATGTGGGAGAATAATAAGTGATTCAAAGCAAATTTGGGGAGAGGGCAAAGGAGAATGGACCAGAAACACCAAGAAGGGTGCCTGCTAGTTCTCATATTTGAAGGGCATGGAAGAGAAAAATTGTGACCATCTGAGAGGACTGTTAAGAAACCAGTGTGTGCAGAGGAAAGACCAGTTTCAATTCAAATTATAAGGTAAAGAAGTTGAAGAAAGCTTTGCATCTGTGCTGCAGGATATAAAGACTGCTGATACCTACCCAGGAGTACCAACAGAAGGGTTAAGATTTCAGGAAATAGGATAGAGACTTAGATTCCATCACCAATCACTGTCATCTCTCCCTATATACTTTGTTAGTTGCTTTGCCTCTCTCTCATTTCAGCAGCCTTTTGTGCCTAAACCATAGGACTGATTAAATCCAGTTATTTGCATTTTCCATGCTTATGAAACCAAGCTGCTGAACTTACTTTAAATTAATGATCATACCTCAAGTGGACTCTTAATGTTGCCTGGCAATCTCTTACTAGATTTCCCCTACACTTTCTCTGATTCATCTAAATGATTATTGTCTTCAGTCTCCTCACATTTTCATCCTCTCTTCTCACCCTTCACTGAAACTGATGACCTTGCTTCCTGTTTCAAAAATAAGATAGAAAGAACTTTCATAAGTTATCTACTTGCAGGGGTATCCATCCATATACTCTTTCCTGTTCTCTTAAGTAACTAGCTTGACTAAGGCTTTGTGATCCTTTCTCTTGTATCAGTTATCCCTTATTCTGAAGAGTCCTCTCATGCATCAAAATGACTTTATTTCTCCCATGTTAACAATAATCAGTATTCCTTAACTTTACTTTTCCCTCTGACTTTTGCCTTATTTCATTTAAATGTCATACAATGGTTCTTAAGTTATGTTTCTTTTCCCACTCTCTTGTATTCCAGCCTGCCTGATTCCTACCCCCACAATTCCATCATCTGCTTCTCAATTACCAATGATACCTATATCTGTCATTTCTTATCTGAATTAACATTTAGGGCCAACAAGAGTTGATCACCTTCTCCTTGAAACATTTTCTTTGCTTAGCTTATAAGCAAAGAAATGTCAAGAAATATGAAGGAGCTAAGATTTTTATCTTATTTCTAAGCTAGCCTGCCACAGTTTCTTGAATGATGGAAGAAGACAGGAGACTTCTGGACAGAGGAAAAAGCTTATTATTTTCAATAGTAGCAGTAGCCTGTTTTACTGGCCCCTCAAAAAGGTCTTTTTACGTTGGTTCTCAGAGCCCAGTTTCTCTAAGATATTATGAAGGGAACCAGATGACACACACAGAATGGATTGTGTTATAGGAAAGGAATCCTGGTCTTAGATATCCCAAATCTTTTATAATGAGCAATATGCCTGCCTTCCTTACCAGACAGTACCCTTTGCTCCATAAGGTGACACTCATGTTTTGTTATACTGCTTTGTTGCACATTCTAGTAAAGATAGTCCAGGATTGTCATAAAAAATATCTGACTATTCTATATTTTTCTTTTTTCTTTCTATATTCTCTCAGTAATTTGTCAAATTTGTATCAGACTCTCTCTTCTAACAGCACTTTGTATATTTTTTGCCTGAATATCTAATAGATATCTCAAAACTAACATCTAAACCTGAACTACTACCCTGACTTGCCACTGCTTTTTCCTCTCCTATCTGCAAATCTGTCCTTCCTGCAGTCTTTTCATGCTCAATTAGTACTCACTGTCTTCTTTCAGTGTTCAATAAAAATAAAACTAAAAGCAGTATTATGAAATAATCAGCTCTTAGCTTCATCCTCAATCTCCCTCTTTCCCACAAAACCCACGCATCTGTCCTTTAGGTTCTTGTTTCAAAATATATCCAAAATCTGATTTATTTCTCGCCCCCTACAAATTGTTCCAAGCCAGCAAAATCTTTTGCCTAGTATTCCAAGCAAAATTGGCTTCTTTTCGGGTTCCACTCATCTCCCCGTGGTCTGCTCTCGTCATAGCAACCAAAATGATTTTGTTAAATGAGTCAGATTATGTCATGTCATTTCTCTGCTCATAATTCTTCTGGTAGCGTTTTATCTCACACAACCAAAGTCTAGTCACACTAGTGTTCTTTCTCTTACTAAAACAGACTTGCTCACAGCTCAGAGGCTTCATAGTTGTTCCTCTCACCTCCTCTCACCACCTCCACATACATACTTTTTTTCCTCATATTACTTATTGAAAAGACCATAAGTAATATGGTCAGTCAGTCCATAGTGTAAATTTCTATTTCCTTGTGGTATTGTTTAGCATTTCTCTATTACCTGTATTTCTGTAACTGAATCATAGTCTAAAGAATTGACTTAAGCTAAATATTTGGGGGAAAGTGAACTCCATAAATGATATTTCACTTTTCCTATTTCATCATATCAAGTGGTACATACTCCTCTGATTATCCTAGTGCTGCTTAGTGCTAAACTTATTTAGTGCTACTAAGTTTAACTAAGGTGGTGACTTCAGTCCGTTTGTTTTAAATTTATACTTTCACCTTTATAATTAACAAATATACCCTGAAAGGTAAATTTCTTTTAATCTTGTGACTTCAAGAATATATTTTAACTGTGTGACTTTTTTAGACATCCATTATAAAAACAGATAAAGCAGGACTTTGCTGGTTGCAGTGGGAAATGCCTGGTATTGGCAGCTTCAGAGGGAACTATGACAAGTACAGTACAGTTTGTAACTCAGAGCTTGCCCAAATGCTTAAGGAAATGAAGACCCAGAGAGGATACTGAAGTCTTATGCTTTCTGGCATCTCACAACAAAGGATCTGTGCATTTTTGTTGAAGCACAACTTGGAGAGTGCTGTCACTTCCTGGAAAGCCATGGCTATGGATGATCTCTAGAGCAGAACTTGGTTTTTCCCTGGCAGTTCACCCACTGTTTTTAAGTTGTCCGAGTGTTTCCTTTGACATTCTATCTGTTCTGCAGATGTGAAGAATTGCAATTACTTCATTTTTAGTATGTTGGATTGCACTCTTTTTATGTTTCCCTTCTGGAAATTCCTTCTCATCCACAAAGAATTCCAGATTCAGACATTATTCACTTATGTCTGGAACACTAAAATCTCATGAGTGTCTATGTCTTACCTCTTTTCACTTGTGGAATAGTGAAAATGCTGCCATAGCTTAAGTCAGTTTTAGCTTCGTTTGCTGCTTGCTTCTTTGCTGCACATTTCTTAAATGACCGTATGTGTCTTAGTAGAAAATTGAACAGATTAATGTATTCGTACATGTTGGGTCTGTCTAGATTTTTATCCTCGTGAAAAGTTGTTTCCCTATATAAAGTGAAAAAAGCAAATAAATAGTAACTGAAGCTTAACTTTTTTTAAAAAAGAAGCATAAGTATATACAAAATTTCCTGTGTCTGCTAGGTATATATGTATGTTTAAAACAAGAAAGAATATTTACAAAAATATTCACGTTGGTACTACTTCTAAGTGTAATCTCTGTCTCCTTCTCTCTCTTTCTCCTCTTCTCTCCTCCCCCTTTTTCCAGCTTGTCTTTTTTTCTCCTAGAGGGCATATGTTATTTCTAGACATTACTTTTACAAGCTTATAACAATTGTTTAAAAAAAAAATAATAAGCCAGCCACCTTAATCTGTCAAATTCAAGCTTCATTGAAGGCAGCTCCTCCCAGTGTACTGCCATCCATCCTATCCTTTGAATTTTTTTCCTTATTCTCTTACTCAAGCAAATTTTCCTCCAGCCCTTACCTCTATTTATTTTGTTGTAGGTTCCTGGTCATCTTCTAGAATTGTCCACTCATATCCAAAGAGCATCACTTGTGCCAAAATGAACTTAGTAGGGAGGAAAGAAGAATGTAAGAATTATGTTCTAATTTCTGCACTAGAAAGTAGTCCACATTAGAACCCTAGAGCATCTCAGTAAGTGCCTTTTGAATGAATTGATCTCTTTTTTATCTTCTTTTTTCCCCAAAAGTTTCTTTAAGACAAATCTTCTTTTCTAGAATACCTTGAAATTTCAGAGTACTTAATATACACTAGTGAATAAAGTCTTTAAAATCTATAATTTAGTAAAAATCAATGTAAGATCTGTTGTCAACATTTACTACCAGAATTTGTGCTGATACAGGATGTGGGGAAGCTCAAGAAAAAAGACTTACTAGTTCATATCTTGGTCACAGTTTTGTGATTGTGGGTTTATCACTTGAGACTTTGAGCTGCTATCATTTATAGCCTCTCTGCTCTTCTGCACTGTGCAGAGAGAGACCTTGTACCTGGTTTACCTAACTTTGGTCTTGCTTTTCCTGAACCTGCCCTCAACTGTGCCACACAAAGGCATGCACCACACTATACATCTGACCTTGTCCTCCTTTTCCCCCACCCCACCCCACCCCACACTGGTGTGAACCTCTCAGGGGCTTTCTGAATCTGTGTTGCCTCTGCTCCCCCTCTTCACTTATAGCTCCTAGAAGTTTTCCTTTAACTTGACACCTGAATAATAACAAATTCCTGTTGACTACTCACACATCTTGTGCCATTCTGCTTTGCATCTGCTCAGAAGACAATTTCCCATTCTTCTGGAGCCAACTACTTTTGTTGGTCTGTATGTGTGCCAGGCAGTCCTGCTCTCTTGGATGCATCCTTCATCTGAAGATGAGATATCCTCTTCTTTCCCTAGTAAGTATGAACTGCTTGAAGCAAAATCATAGAATTTTTTAAGTATCTCTGGTTTATAGTGGCACTCAAATTTTTACTGAGCTGTGTTGTATATATGTTCTTCTAAAGTATCAAAATGATTTTTAATCTATCGAATAAGATTTTTCAATGAGTTTTTTTTCAAAATAGGAAAAAACCTAGAAAAGGAAACTATGCACATTAAAGTAACTTAAATACTACCAGTAGATAGAGACTATTAATATTTTAGAACTTATGATAGGGAATTTTCATTAATTTACAATGGTTTAGAAGTTTAATCCTCAAATTTTCTTTTTGGACCCAGTACTCAGGGAAATCAATAACTGTGCAAATTATATACATTAAAATTTACGTATTTATTATGCTTCACATCAAGTGGGAAATTCTCTTTTTTCTATTGAATTATATATTTATTTATTTATTTATTTATTTATTTATTTATTTATTTATTTATTTATTTCACATTTTAATCCCTGGAGGTTACCCACCACCTCCCCTCATGACCGCTCCAGCTGGTCCCCACCCCACGTTGTGTACTTTCATTTGGTTGTCCATATATTAGTGAAACTATTTGGTTTCTGTCTTTTTCTTTCTGACTCATTTCTGCTAATACAATTTCTTCTAGATACATCCATGTTTCCATAAATTCATCAAATTTGTCATTTTTATTTGATGAGTAATACTCCATTGTGTATATATGCCACATCTTTTTCATCCATTCACCTGTTTTGGGACATTTGGGTTGTTTCCATGTCCTGGCAGTTATAAATAGTGCTGCAATAAATATCCGAGCACAGGTATCCTTTTGTACTCAAGTGGGAAGTTCTCTTGTAGTTTTTCCTAATTCAAGTCAAGAAAAGAAACTTTATTTTCATTTTCCCTAAACCCCATGCCATTTGTCCTGTTTTTCAGGCTGTCATTACAGCCTCAAAAACTTAACAAGAACCTTCGTAACTGCCTACCTAATGCTTTCTCCCTCCATCACTTTTTCTTTTTTGCCACTGGAGTCGAAATAGACCTAGTCTTTAAGCATTTTCTAGTTTCCATAAACTCAGACTAAGACTGCTAAAAATATGTTATTTTACTTTAACTCTCATTAAGACATTAGTCCTAAACAGAATATTAATTGCCCTTTCATACACATGTATATACTTTCTTTGCACATCAGAAAAATCTTTCCTTCTAAGAGAGATCATAATTTATTTTTTTCAATCATTTTTGAAGTGTCTCAATAAAGCAGTCCACGTCTCCTTTTTCTACCCTACAAGTAATTCTATGGTTTGTGTTTGTATTCCTCTAAATTGTTCATTTGAAAACAGTTTCCATATGAGTCATCCACATAACGAGTGCCTGTGTTTTCCAGGCAAACTAATAGTTCTATTATTTATAAATGACTCATTATTTCTGAATCATCACACCTTGTGTACTCTGTTAAATAAAATGTCATTAGGCACTTTTCCACAATTTTCCCTCT
This sequence comes from Uropsilus gracilis, assembly GCA_004024945.1. Taxonomy (NCBI): domain Eukaryota; kingdom Metazoa; phylum Chordata; class Mammalia; order Eulipotyphla; family Talpidae; genus Uropsilus; species Uropsilus gracilis. The sequence continues at coordinate 45,168 of PVHY01006316.1, forward strand.
TCTCACTTGTCAAATGTTCCATCTAGCCCTGAGGGTAGTGGTCACTTTAGTGGCTTTTCTTTCATTCATAATCACTTTAATAGTTAAAGATACTTATCCAGAGAGAAAGGACCCAAAAGACCTGAGCAAATAAATATAAAACTACTCTGTAAAAAAAAAAAAAATGTTCCATCTAAATAATGTGGATAGTCAACCAGTTTTCTTTTGCATCTGTGGTTTTCTATTGGTCATTGTCTACTTTAATACTTTCCTCAGCTGAAACAAGCAATGGAAGTGCTTTACCTCTTACTCTTTGCTTCAGATGTTTCCTGAAGTAGAACACATAAATAACATCATAAAAAATAAGTGTAACACCATTCTCTGCTTTTTATGACATCCATATTGTTTAAAATTTTATTAACTTTCCAAATGTCTTCATGAAATTAAGAAACATATATATATATATATATATATATATATATATATATATATATATATATATAAAGTCTAGTGGATTTGGTACACAGAATCTTTGGAATTTGGCTTGTTGGAAGAATGAAATACTTTCCTCCCTTGACTTTCATGTCAAATTTGTCTGATTCTCTTCCTGCCCTTTGAAAATTCATGTCTCCTTTGCATCCCACCCTACATGACAGCTTTCCTCAAAGTTTTGTCCTTGACCCTTTTCTCACCTTCTGTGCATGTTTAGTTTTATCTACTCTTGTGGTTTTGAAACCTTTATTTGGTGCTTATTACCAAGTCTTTACTTTCAGTGTTTGTCTCTTCACTACTGAGGATATTCCTTTTTATGGGGAATGTCTTCTCCCGGATGCTCCACCTAAACATTGCATACTTGAAGATGAATTCATCTTCCTTACTCCCGTTCCTCTCCAGCTATAAGCATACAGTTAGTAAACAGACTCCAGCCTCATTTTTAAATCTCTGTACAATGCATTTTTAATTTCAAATTTTCAGTATTATAGATCCTCATATTTAAAGTATCAAAGAGTGTTTAAAAGCATCTTAAAAATAAGTTTCCATCTTCAGCTAGGTCATAGACACCACTGTCAATTTGTTCATAGCTACTATTCCTTTATTTACTTCCCTTTTTCTAAATGCTTATATTGCAAATTCATCATTAATTAAGCATTTAGTAATCTCAACAGATTAGGAATAAGTAGTTGGCAAAATTATAAGCACCCATATGAGTTATTTTAAAACTTTCAACCAACTAGACATTGGAGGGCGCTTTTTCTATTTGATAGAGTATTTACCAAAAACTCCCTAAGTGTCTTGTTAGGATGTTAATGGTGACATCATATTTGAAGAGTGAATATTTTTCCTTGAAGACCCACATACAAGGCAAGGATGTAATTTACCACTTTTATGCATGTTATTCTACAGATCCTGGCCATGTGCAGAAAGGCAATAACTATTGGAAAGAAAAATACTCTACTCTCAGACATGAAATTTATGCGAAATTCTCAAGAAATTTGCCCCCCAAATACTATAATTAGTAAATGAATGTAGCAAAGGGGTGCAAATCAATATACATAAATTAACTATATATACATAACTTTCTATATACCACCCACAAACACTTTGGAAAGGAAAATGACTAATACCTTTGCACTAGCATCAAAAAAAACATGAAATGCTTAATACATTTGTGAAAGACCTGATTGATGTTACAGAGAGAAATTGAGTATCTGAATGAATATGTATACTGTGTTCATAGATTTTATTTTATTAATATCTCCATTGTAAACAAAAAAAATTTAGGTTAAATGTAATTCCAACCAAAAATCCCAGGTTTTCTTGGTGAAAATTGGCAAGTTGGTTCCAATGAAAATGTATTAAGACCTATAGCCAAAACAGTTTTGAAAAATAAAAAATAAAAAATGTAGAGGATTTACTTTACTGTTTTACAATAAAAAGAATGAAATATATATAAAGATATATATTTATATAAAGATAAAAGGGCAGATAATCCAGAAATAAACCTATGTATATAGTCAGTCCTTCTTTAACAAATGTTCCAACATAATTCACTGGAGACAGATTAGTTTTGAACAAATGGTGGTTAACAATCTTTAAATTCAGCCTCAGGTCATACATTAAAATTAATTAAAAATAGATCATAAACCCTGAAACATTAAAGTTGAGACTGTAAAACTACCAAAAGGAACCTTAAGAGAAAAAAACTTTACATCCTTGGAACAGGTGAAAGTCTTAAGATATAAAATATATTAACTATAAAAGAAAAATTGAGTAATCTGATTAATAAAATTAGTAGAATTAAAACCTCCTCTTCCTAAAAATTACTGCTAAGAAAACAGAAAGGGGAGTCATTAATTAGGAAATATTATGTATACAATGAACTTTTAGAACTCAATAATAAAAAGAGCCAAAAAAAATTGAAGACACTTCACAAAAGATTGCTAGTAAGTATATGAAAAATGTTCATTTTTGTTGGTTATGAGAGAAATCAAATTAAAACTGCAGTAGGGTACCACTTCTCACCCTTAAAAATGACAAAGAATATCATCCTCAATGGGGAAAAACTGAAACCATTTCAATTAAGTTCTGGAACCAGGCAAGGATGCCCACTCTCTCCACTCCTTTTCAACATAGTTCTGGAAGTTCTAGCTAGGGCAATAAGGCAAAAGAAAGACATAAAAGGAATCCGAATAGGGAACAAAGAAATAAAGTTATCATTGTATGCAGATGATACTCTTATGTAGTGAGCCCAGAAAAATCAACAGAAAAGCTGATTGAAATAATAAACTGATTCAGTAAGGTAGCTGGATACAAAATCAACACACAAAAATCAATAGCATTCATATATGCAAGGAATCAATCAGAAGAAGAAGAAATTTTTAAAAACACCCCATATACCATTGCACCAAAGAAAATTAAATACTTGGGAATTAACAAAAGACGTAAAAGACCTATACAAAGAAAACTAGAAAACATTCTTAAAAGAAATAGAAGATGATGTTAAAAAATGGAAAGACATTCCCTGTTCATGGATTGGAAAATCAACATTATCAAAATGGACATACTACCAAAGGCAATCTATAGATTCAATGTAATTCCAATAAAGATTCCAATGACATATTTTATAGAGATAGAACAAAAATTATTGAAATTCATATGGAACAACAAAAGAGCCTAAATAGCCAAAACCCTCTGACAGACGAGAGAACGGAGGTATTACTATTCCAGACTTCAAACAATACTACAAAGCCATAATACTTAAAACAGCATGGTACTGGTAAAAAAAACAGACAAACAGACCAATGGATCAAAATCGAATATCCAGAAATAAAACTACACATATATGGTCAACTAATCTTTGACAAAGGGGAAAAAAATATACTCTGGAACGATAGCCTCTTCAGTAAATGGTGCTGGGAAAACTGGATCAAACATGTAAAAAAATGGATCAGGACAACACCCTCACACCCTGTACAAAAACTAACTCAAAATGGATAAAGAACCTGGAAGTAAGACCTGCAACCATAAAATACATAGACGAAAACCTGGGCAAAACCCTTCATGAATTTCACCTCAGAAATCCATTTTGGGAAATAACTATGGCCGGCCAAAAAATGAAGGAAAACATAAACAGCTGGGACTATAGAAAACTAAAGTTTCTGTTCAGCAAAAGAGACAATAAACAAAAAGAAACCAAATCTACTGGGAGAAAATTTTTGCCCTCCAGACAAGTGACAAGGGTCTGATAAAGATCCACAAAGAACTACAGCTCAACAAAAACAAAACAAAAAACCCAGTCAAGAAATGGGGAGAAGAACTAAAAAGAAACTTCACCAAAGAGGAGATACAAATGGCTAATATGCATATGAAAAAATGCTCCACATCACTAATAATCAGGGAAATGCAAATTAAAACCACATTGAGAAATGCAAATTAAAACCATCTTACACCAGTAAGAATGGCCCATATAAATAAAACAGACAACAACAAACGTTGGCACGGATGTAGAGAAAAAGGAACTCTCTTACACTGCTGGTGGGAGTGCAAACTGGTCCAGCCACTATGGAAGGGTCCGTGTGGAGGACCCTCAAATAATTGAAGTGGAGGACCCTCAATTGACCCAGCAATCCCACAACTAGGAATCTACCAAGAGGACATGAAATCATTAATTCAAAAGGACACTAGTATGCACATGTTCATCACAGCTCTGTTTACAATTGCCAAGATTTGGAGACATATCAAATGCCCCAAAACAGATGATAGGCTTTAGAAAATGTGGTACATATACACAATGGAATACTATGCATCAATCAAGGAAAAACATGTCATTCACAGCAACATGGATAGAACTAGAAAGACTCATATTAGCAGAAATAAGTCAAAAAGAAAAATACAGGATGATCTCACTTATATGATGGATATAGGGAAAAACAAACGAATAAGATAAAATAAAAACAATGGGACTGAACAATGGAGTGAGAGAGGAGAAGGGGGAAGAAGGCAGGGGAAGCGAAGAGCACAAAAAACCAGGATGGTTAACAGGTGTTAGTGAAGTGGAAAGCCCCGTGGTACACAATAATGCAATAATATAATACAAATATAAATACACATATGTATGCAAATTCAAAAAATTGTAAATTAAAAAAAAAAAAAGAACAACCATCACAGAGATAGTTGACATCCTCTGTGGATATCTCTCTTATCCTATTCCCCATTACACATTCCCAGAAATAATAATTAGTACACTGGAACTGATGTTTGCCATGCCAGTGATTTTTGAAACTGTTAAATCACACATCAGTTAATAATATATTATTTTGCATGGTTATAATCTTGTAATTATGATATTGTAATATGTATACCTGTCGATGTAACTTGTTTTCCCACAAAAATTTTTTGAATTATTAAAATAAAAAACAAAACTGAACAAGGTACTTAAATGACAAAGAAACTGACAGGTATTCAAAATGATGCAGAGCCATTAATGCTCTCAAGTATTGCTGATTAAGTATGTAAAATGGTAGAACAGTTTCAGGAAACAGTTTTGCAGGTTTTTATAAAAATATGTTTACACTTATCTTGGTAATTTTACAGTTAACCTTAAAAAAATGAACACATTTTCTTGAATATTCATAGTCCAAACTAGAAATAACCCAAATGCCCATCATTTAGTAAATAGGTAAATTTTGCTGTTTTCATACAAAAAAATATGCACTAAACAATAAAAGAAATATGCAACTGATATATACAAAATGGACTGATCTCAAAACTATTGTCCTAAATGAGAGAATTCATTTACACATATGGTAATATTCATATGAAAACCTAGAATTGACAGGATTTATCTATAGTTATAGGAGTAAGATCAGTGGTTTTCAGATATTGCTGGTAAGAGAAATTGATTGGTAAAGGGCACAAGGGTAGTTTTGCGATGATGTAAATGTTGTCTTTCTTAGAGCAGTAGTTACATAGTTCTTGTTAAATTTCATAATGCTATATATATTATATACATTTTATTGTATGTAAATTATACATTAATAAAGTTTACTTAAATTAAGGTGAGCCTCTAAAAAGCTAAAAGGGAGCTTTGTATAGGTAGCATTTTTCAGTTACTGACCTTTGATACAAGGTGGTCATGTGGTTAGATGGGATTTCTAATCTCTAGAACGGTATTCTTTAATCCACAGTAGAGACAAAAATGGAGGTAATAGATTTCTGGTGACCTGGGCTTGCTGAGGGGAACTGGTAAGCTTATTATTCAGAATGTATGCTTTTATTTAGTGTTTTTTTTTTTTCCACTCCTTCACCTCCCTCTGTGTTTGATGTCTCTGGGGTTGCTGCTTTTCTGGTTCAGGGGTTTTTTTGTTTGTTTTTTCACAAGTAAATAAATTGAGCAGTGTGAAGGAGGGATGATTTTCTGAGTTTGTGGAGTTGGGGTAGGGAGGTCATTTTGCAGACTTTCAAACAATCCCCCTATATTCAGTCATTTTTTTATGGTACTTGGTACCTCCAAATCCAGGTCTTTTTTTTTTTCTTTCTTTTTTTTTTTTTCAGTTGTTCAGGATGAATTGGTGTGTTTGCCAGTTTTAGGCTTTCTTCCTATACCCAGCTTAGGCATTTACCTTTCCTGCTTTTGTCTTACATATTTATGTATAGTGATTTGGGGTTTCCCATGTTTTCTAGGTTCTTTGAAGATAGTTTACATTTAAAATTTTGTTTAGGAGCCCCTAAAACTTTAAAAGCCACACCACACATTTTCAGCTCTAGCAAAATCAAGCTTCCCTAATCTCCAAACACACAGGGCTTTACATATCTGTGCCTTTGTAGAATTCCATTTGTTTGTTTTTATGGTCCCTTCCTTCACCTAGGTCTTTTCCCTCTTAACCTTTCTTGTCCATTATTTCCATACCTTTGTTTCACAGCAAATTGACTTTATCAGGAATGGCTATATAGTAGTTTACTATGGAAAAATACCAGGTGCCACTTGTTAGAGTAACAAACTGCTGAAAGAGGTAATAAATGTTAAATTAAATCACTTTGAAGTTACACAAGTTGTTTAACAGGCTGTGACTCTTTTCTGGCTTAAAAGCTTCAAGAGAGACAAAAGACTTAGGGGTTGTGTAAAACCTGAGGTAAATATTCAGAATAATTCACTTTGATTTCCCTAGAAACCTATTTTCTGCTTTCTTGATACAACAGATATTTAGGCTCATGGAAATCTTCACCGTGTTTTACCAAATCAAAAATTGTAAAATATTTTATATGTTGTTAATAAAGAAAATATCAAATCAAATATTTCCATAATTTTGAAAGAGTTCTGTAGGCAGAGTTTCTTTCTACACAGATATTTTTAATTATATCACTTTTATGCATGTATAGTATAGTTTGGAAATATCCATTAGTCTGGGATTATTATTTTGTTGTTTTGTAATTGTACTTTACTAAGGATACCAGTGACATATTAGTAATGCATTTGGTAATTTTTGTTTTTCCTTAAACTCTCAGCAGCATCTAGAACTATTGACCTCCGTTTTGACAGTCTCTCCTTGAGTCTTTGTGAACTACATTTTCTTCTTTGTTTCCTTGCACTGGCAGTTCCTTCCTAAATGCCCTATAAGAATTCTATTCTATTTAATCTGAAGATGTCACTGATACCCGGCTCTGTTCTCAATCCAGAGGCCTTTTCACTTTACACATTCACCTTAGAGTAATCTGCTTCTGCAAATCTGGCACAGTCACCTCTACACCTGCTGCTGAGAGTTCTTTTCTAAGGCATCTTTTCTTACTCCATGGCCAAAAAGTCTTTGTTCTCCCCATAGTTTTCTAAATCAGAGGTAGACTGGTCTAGTTTTTGCTACTGTCTGGTTTCCTCCCCTGTTGCTTTGATATCCCCCCCAGTGAGATCAACTGGAACTACTTGTAGTTTTGAACCCCAGTATTACCTTGGGCCTCCAAGTCTACACATGTAGATTTCCCTTTGCCTAGTGTATTCTTCCATTTCTCTTGGTCTTCTCATTCCATTTCCAAAGTAAGAATCCTTTATTTTGGGAAGCTGTCCTTGACCCTTCAATCTGATTTAGATGTTTTCTCCCCAAATGGACAAAGAACACAAAAAAAGACTTCATAAAAAAGCAACACAAAATGTCTGCTAAGTAAGATGTGTTTTAGACTCACCAAGAATCAAGAAAATGTAAACTAAAATGGTGCACTTCCATTTTTTCACCTATCAAATTAGCAAAGATTTAAAGAATAGCATTATTCAAGGAGAACATGGGAAAGTAAACTCACTTCTACACTGATATTGAATGTATGAGTTTGTGGGGTTTTTTTGGGAGAAAGAATAAACCACTGTATCCAAGAACCTTTAAAAAAGTGTGTGTTTTATATATATTGTTTTAACAAAAATATATATTTTTGTTTTTTATATATAAATATAGATGTAGATATACATACACATACATATGTTTTGGCTCTGTGTTCTTGAAATATAGCCTAAGAAAATAACTGGACCGCAATATAAAGTGTTATAAGAATGTTTATCTTTTGCTTTTACAGTCATATAGCTTTTATTTCCCAATGAATGGTTAATTCTTTTTTTATTAGCTATATTTTTTATTAATTGCACATATATATCTGTGTGTATATATAGATACATGTGTATCTATATATACATATATATATATAAAAATAACATCATTGTCTACCCCAAGGTTCTCCCATCACCTTGTCACCCATGAATGATCTCAATCTTTTGTGTTCTCCTCCTCTCCCATTTTTTCCCTCCTCCCCCCCAGCTCTTGTGTTTCATATCTACAGTTTTGGTAGTTTTATATTTTTCTGGTTTGTTTTTCCTAAATCCTTCATGTAAGTCAGACCATCCCATATTTCTCTTTTTCTTTCTGGCTTATTCCCGCTAATGTGATTCCTTCTAACTCCATCCATGTTCCTGCAAATGACATAAGATTGTCATCTTTGACTGGTGCATAATCCATTGTGTAAATATACCACATCTTTTTCAGTCATTCGTCAGTTTTGGGACATTTAGGTTGTCTCCATATCTTGGCATTTGTAAATAGTGCTGCAATAAGTATGCATGTACAGATGTCCTTATGGATTAGTGTTTTTGGGTAGATTGTAGTGGGATTGCTGGGTCGGATGGTAGTTCTACTTTCAATTGTTTGAGGGTCTTCCAGACAGCCTTCAATAGTAGCTGAACCAGTTTGCACTACCACCAACACTGTGAGAGTGTTCCTTTTTCTCCACATCCCCACACCAGCACTGTTGCCCAGTTTGTTTGTTTTTTTAATATGGGCCATTCTTACTATTGTAAGATTGTATCTCAGTGTGGTTTTGATTTGCATTTCCCTGATTATTAGTGATGTGGAGCATTTTTTCATATTTCTAATAGCCATCTGTATTTCCTCTTTGGAGAAATGTCTTTTTGTTCTCCCCATTTTTTAACTGGGCCTTTTGCTTTGTTTTTGTTAATTTGTGTGAATTCTTTGTTATCTTTGTTATCAGACCCTTATCACTTGTAGGGCAAAAATTTTCTCCCAATTGGTTGGGTTTCTTTTTGCTTTTTTATTGTTTCTTTTGCTGTACAGAAACTTTTCAGTTTGATGTAGTCCCTGCTGTTTATGTTTTCCTTCATTTTTTTTCAACTGTAGATGTGCCCAGAAATGGATTTCTGGAGTGTAATTCATAGGAGGTTTTGCCCAGGTTTTCCTCTGTGTATTTCATGGTTTCAGGTCTTATTCCAAGCCTTTTATCCATTTTGAGTTGGTTTTTGTACAAGGTGAGGGAGTTGTCCTGTTCCATATTTTTTGCATGTCTTGGTCCAGTTTTCCCAGCATGAATGGATAATTCTTATCCACACTGACTATAGATTTTCAAGAGGTGATAGATACTTAGATAACCAGCATATATGGCTTATTATTAGTCTTTATTAGTTTTGTATACACCCGTGCATGGATACAATATGGGATTTTGCTTATTCTTTAAACCCAGACAGCTTTGTTCAACCTTGTTTGTAATATCCAGAAATTAGGGGGAAAATGTAAGTATCTTTTAATGGGTAAATTAGTAAACAAACAGTATATCCATTCAGTGGAATACTACTTAGCCATAAAATAGGATTGAACTGTTGATTCTTGGAGTAAGATGAATGACTCTCAAAATCATTATAGAGAGAAGCCAGTCTAAAAAGTCTATATAACATATGCTTCCATACATTGGAAGCATTGTTGAAAGCATTGTTGAAGTTACAAAATTATAATGAGGGGTAACCAAGTCAGTGATCACCAGAGGATTAGAGTAAATGTGTTACTAAAGTCAGGATAGTGCAAGGGGTTTTGGAGGATTTTTGTTTGTGTTTTTTAGAGTCTATGAGATACTTCTGAATCTTGATTATGGTACTCATTCCTATAGAAGGAAGAAGTGAGTGAGTGCTTGCAAAATTGGTTAAAAAAAAAAAACTAGCAAGATCTATAGTTCAATTCATAGTGCTAGTGTCAGTCTCCTGGTTTTGGAATGGAAGATAATTGCATAATGGAAGATACTTTTGTTGGTGAAAACTGTGGAAAAGCTACACAGGATCTCACTATATACTGTTTTTGTGATTTCTACGTGAGTATGAAATAACCTTAAAATTAAAAGATTTTTTAACTAAGTAAAATTAAAATTTAGTTCTGCCAAATTCTTACACTTAGTTATAGCCACACTTAAAGTGCTCAATGACCACATATGCTAATGGTGATCATGTAGAGATACAGTTCATTTTCACTCATGCCCAAACTTTGACTATACAGTGTTGGTCTAATAACTTATCTCTTATTTATTTCAAATTCTAACATATAAGTATTTTCTTGTGTTTTCTGTGATGTTACCTTATCAAATAGTTGCTTTGGTTAAATTCAAGCCTACAGAAACACTGCCCTGTATTATTTTCTTAAATTTCAGAGAAGTCAATGTTTTTATCAGTTTATAGGAATTTAACTTACATAGGTTTTAATAGGTATCTAGTTGTGTAAATTTTCCAACATTTAGATACTTTGCTTCTGAATCATATTTTTACCATTTGTATTAAGATATATTCCTATTATTCTCATACAGTTACCCTATTATACTTTGTCGACAGTGATCCTTTTACACTTTATTGACAGTGTCCTTTGTGTTTTGTTTTGTTTTAAACTAGGTCTTGCTATGTTGCCCAGGTAGTCTCTATCCCATGGACTCAAGCAGTCCCCAGTCTCACCCTCCTAGGTAGCTGGGATTACAGGCACGTGCCACTGTACCTGGTTTCCTTTGTGTTTTCATGCCTTTTATACTTGCCCAAAAACTTTTTCAAATTTTCAGATTTATGAAAATGTGCATAATTTCTGATGTTGATGTTCGTGTTATTTTTTTCCTTGACTACAGATATAGTATCTTTTAAAAGGTAATTTATTCTACTACTAAGTTCTAGTCTTTAGTCCCGTTGTAATCATTTCTTTTTGTCTTCTTTGTATTTTCATTTAAGAATTACTGGACATTTCCTTTACTGTGAGACATCTTTTCTGCTTTTATTTCATCCATTCTGATTAATCTAATTTTATAGGTTTATATGAGCAAACTCTGAGATTAAAGACAAGGAAATGAAGGATGGAACAATACATATAGTTAAGACACTTAAGGACAAGAAGAATGGCAGTGACTCACCTAGAGAAAACCACAAAGACAGAAATAAAAGAAGATTTGCATTAAAATTTATGTCTTCCTGGGTGGAAAGTCTGACTGAACACTACATGATGTCACTGTCCCTTCAGAATAAGTTTAATACAATTGTATTCAAATTATAATAGGATTTTTCTTAAAACTTGACTATTCAAATTCAAAGTTTAATTCAGAAAACAAAGACCATTTGAGGCATACAGAAAAATCACAATTAGGGAGATAGAAAGCATTGCCAGCTAGTCTAACTTAGTAAGACAAAATAATTACAATTGTACAGAACTAACTCAAAAACAGTAATAATTTGACTCAAATTGCCAGGAAATATTTTGTAACCAGTATAAGAATTCAACAAAAGAAAGGATTCTCCATGAGTTAATTATATCCTAATTCAGAACTTATCAAAGGAGAAACATAACAAATAAGCACGTTAGTTTTCTAGGATTGAAAACGTAGCAATAAGAAAGCACTCATGCACACTCAATGCAGTCTTACAGCCGTCCTAATGTACATTTTCAGTAATTTTTGAGCACTTGCCTTGAACACTTATCCTGAAACAAATGACTTAGGGAAAACTCTGTTCTGAACTTGATCATGTCTTCAAAAAAGATAATCAATTCCTCCAACCCCTAGTACCTCTTAGATCTAGCCTAGCATCTAGAAAAGTCAGCCAGCACAAGCCCAAATGTTGAAAATTTTTGGAAATTTTCAACAATTGAAAATTATGGAATATGGGGTTCTTTCCAGCTATAATGAGGTCAAATGACAAATAAAAATTACATAGCTGTAGGGTGTACAAATGTTTTGATACATATTCATTGTGAAATGTTGATTATAATCAAGGTAATTAACATGTCAACCAGATCACATACTGTTTTGGTGAAAATAATGACTATCTTAATACATTTCAATTATAAAATATAGTATTGATATAAGTATACTCTTAAGCTGTACAAGTCTCCAGAACATTAAAAAGAAAACATAGCAATACTTTATCCACTATGAAATGGATAAAGATTTTTATTACTAAAACAGGCTTGATCCTACATTTCTGAATCATATACAGTGTTGTAAACCTTGTTTCCTCAGTTTAAAAAATTTTTTTAAATGATACTGGGACACTTGAAGAAACCAATGTTATTTATAACATTGTTAAACTGATACTCTTCATCATTGCTTTCATCATATCTTTCTTATCATTGCCTTACTGCATCATCCTTAAAGGAATAATACTTTATGTTCTATCTTTCAGCAGTTCATATTATCTCCACTTTTAAAATACATATTACATCTGAACATCTTTAGAACTTACTGTGCTGGTCCAGACCCGTCAGCCTTCTTACCTGATTTATTGCTCCCCCTAACTCCCCAACTTGTTTCCTTGTTTTCTTACTCCTCTACAGTCTCCTTTGAACACAGCAACTATATTTGCCAATTGAAAGTAGAGGTCTGATCATGTCATTTTTCTACTCAGTAACCATCTGTTGATTCCCATCTCATTCAGAATTAAAGCCAAATTTACCATAAAGCCTGTTCCCATTTTTCTTTCAGGTCTTTAATGCATCAGTGAGAACTTCCCTGACTGCCCTTTATAACACCCTCATTCTCTCTAAATCCTCCTGGCACTGCTGATTTTTTCCTCATAGTACATATCACCATTTACATTATATGTTGTTGTGTTTTTTGAACTAGTTTGTCAGCTCCAATAAGAACAGAAACTTTAGTTTATTCACATCTATATCCCTAGTGCTTTGCAAGTACCTATATAGTAAGTACTCAGTTTTTTCTGCGTGAGTACATTGAAACTTTTTGGAAAGTATTTGCAACATGATTTAAAAGTCTTTGTTTTAAAAGTAGGAAAATGATTAAATTCTATCTTCTTGATGATGAAAGAAATGCATGTGACAGGACCTGAGAGGATGAAATCACAAGCATTAAAGGTTGTTCTTCTCTTACATAATAAGAAAAAAGAAACGAGAATAATTTTCAAGTGTAGAAGCTGTAGAATCGAGAACAAGAACTATGTGTTGGCAGTCTTTGAAAAGAATAGGTTGATGGAAGCAAAAGGTTACTTCAAGGCAGTGTTAGAAAATTAGATTAAAGGTGGATACAAGAGATCAAGAGGTGACATTGTGGTGGAAGAATCTCAGAGTATGCAGTGATGTAAAAGATATATATTTAATCAGTAAAAAAATTAAAGTAAAAAAAACTTATCAGAAAAAAGTGGTGGATAAGAACATAAATTGAAAGTCTTACAAAGGAATCAAAGGAGGTAACCTGCCACAATGCATGGTGGACATGAGTTATGCGAATTCTTGAGCTGAGGGAAATGTAAAAGCTTTTGATATCATGTAAGGGGAAGGGGAGGATGTAAAAAATAAGAAATACTGTCTGGGGTCACTGCTGTCTCTTTTCCAGGAGACAGGAGTAGAAGGCCTATGATTTGATCATAACAACAGATAACAATATTGATGAAGACTATCCAGTAGAAATTCATGAGTCTGAACCTTGGTGCTCTAGATGAGATGCTGAAGAGCATGAAGTCTCTTTCTAGATATGAGCTTTTGCAAAAGTGTATTTTTTTTCTGCTCACACATTGAACTCAGTGTTTTTAAATTTACTTGGCCACTCAGAATTAAACTCAAGGAGCATCTAGTAAAGCAGGAATTGGAAAGAATCAGAGCATATGTGAGTAGAGTTCAGGGACATAACAAACAAGAAAAAGTTGACAAACAGGATAAAGGTGTAGCTTTATTTTTTATTTTATTTTTATTTTTTTTAGAGATTAGGTCTTGCTGTGTTGCCCAGGGTAGTCCCAAACCCGCAGACTCAAGTGATCCCTAACCTCAGCCTCCCAGGTAGCTGGGATTACAGGCATGCACCACCACACCTGGCTCTAAAGGTGCAGCTTTAAGATATGAGGGTGATGTCCTCTGGGAACCAAAGTCCCAAAATGCATCAAAACTTGCCAGTAAAGGAAAAACTGAAATTTAACCTTTTGGTATTGATTTACAAGATTCAAAAACAATTTTGTTCCCAGAAAAATAGATGATAATTATATAGCAGTGAAACATTTAAATGTTTCCTTATTGAATCCTTGTATAAAATTTACATTTTAAATTTGTAATGCTTAATGCCTTTTTTTCTATGAATTTTTTTCTTTTTTTCTATGATTTTTCTATAGAACTCTAAGGTTTTTAGCACTGTGATTTTTTTTTACTTATGGTTTATCATCTCTCTGGACAAGCTTTTATTTTCTTATATAGGTCCATCTTTCAACTACCATTTTATAGGCAAAATAAATTTACGTTAAATGATTTTTTTGTTCTATTTTAAATGAACAATGACTATGAAATTTACTCTCTGAAGACAAATTATAAATACATGTTTTCACTATGTAATGTTAAGAGATACTGAAATATCTTAAATACCATTTTTCTCCTTTGTAGTTACTGTGCTATGTTTTTATAATGTGAGGAATTACTGCTTTTTGTTATTTCAAGTGTGAAATTAATATTTTAATTCTTTGTCATAGATACTTTGCCTCTGTGTCTCATTTTACATAAAATACACTCTGATTAACCTTAGATGAGAAATAAGGTTGTAGATTGTTACCTGAATTTTGGCATAATAGCTATACTCTGTCAATAAAAGCTATACTTAATGTGTTTTTAAAAAAAGTGGGAGGCAATTTTATCAAGGCAGAATAAAGGTAATGTTACTCTCAGTAGTAAGGACTATAGAATATGGTGAAATAAGGCATGACTCAAATAGCAGTCAGTGATGTGGCAAAGATTAAGACTTGGTGATTAATTGGGATGGTAAAGGAAGAGGAAAAAAATTTTTTTCAGATTAAGAAATCATATTTCAAATAATATAAAAAAGTATTTATTTCTTTTTAATTTCTTTTTATTATAGATTCCTCTGTCAGTCACAGGAAAAAAATGGATCATTTAAATATTTGGAGGACTCAGTTATCACAATACTTCTATACTACCAACTAAGATTTGTGACTGTAGAGTTCTGCATCGTACAACTGCTGAAGAACTTAAAGGAATAATAGTCTTTTGTTAAAAATAAGTAAATAACCCTATGGTATCATATTACCAAATAAAACTAATAAGCGCAATCATTAAGTTATTGGATTTGCTGATACAAGCACGCATGTGCAACTACTGTATCTTGACAGTTACCAGACCTCAAATTTAAGTGGTTTCCCTTTGTGGGAAAGAAGAAGCCACTGAACATTGTCATTAAATACTATTTTAACTCATTTAACAGAATTTACTTGAAACAAGTTTTAGAAATTTTCAAGTCCCACAACTAAGTGGATTTGATATTATGGCAGCAACTTACAGACTTGTGGTTAGTACTGTGAATCACTACAGCAGTGTGGTGATAGACCGGCGGTTTGAACAAGCTATACATTATTGCACTGGAACCTGCCACACCTTTGCACATGGACTTGACTGCATTGTTGTACATCATAGTGTTTGTACAGACCTCTTGCACATTCCTGTGTCTCAGTTCAAAGATGCAGATCTGGATTCTATTTTTCTACCCCATGACAATGGATTTTCCTTGACAGAAGGCGACTATCCTCATCAGGCCCTTACAGGCATACCCAGGGTCAAGAAAGGATCTGCATTTCAGAACAGTTGTAACTTAAAGGATATTGCAGGAGAAGCAATCAGTTTTGCCAGTGGGAAAATAAAAGAATTTTCCCTTGAAAAACTCAAAAACTCTAATCATGTAGCTTACAAAAAGGGAAGGAAAGTTAAGTCTGATTCATTTAATAGGAGGTCAGTTGATTTTGACTTGCTCTGTGGCCATTACAGCAATGATGGTAACTCCCCAACCTTTGGTTTATTACGGAGCTCTTCAGTTGAGGAAAAATCTTTGGCCCATAGAAACTCACTTGATTCCAACTTGACTTCAATGTTTCTTCAAAATTTCTCTGAAGATCTGGTTACTCAAATTTTAGAAAAACATAAAATAGATCAGTTTTCTTCTGGAACAGACATAAAGATGTGTTTGGACATCTTGCTGAAATGTTCTGAGGACTTGAAAAAATGCACGGACATCATAAAACAGTGCATTAAGAAGAAGTCGGGGACCAGCATCAATGAGGGAAGTGGAAATGATGCAATTTCTAGCTCTGAAACTGTTTACATGACTGTAATGACCAGGTTAGCATCATATTTGAAAAAGTTACCATTTGAATTCATGCAATCTGGGAATAATGAGGCTATCAACTTAACAGAACTTGTTAGTAATATGCCTAGTTTACAGCTGACTCCTTTCTCCCCAATATTTGGCACTGAACAACCCCCTAAGTATGAAGATGTCGTCCAGCTCTCTGCCCCTGACTCTAGACAGTTTCAGCCTATAGAAAAGCAAGGTAATAACCACAACTCCGGGAAAATAGATACTGTAAAATCTGTTCCAGACAATACCTTAGAGATAGATGATCCCAAAGCTCTAAAAGACATCCCACTTCAGTCACAATCATTAAACATGAAAACTGTAGAAAGTGTTTCTTCTGGTGACTTAATGGAAACCCTTTTTATTGCAGAAGAGTCAGATAAAAAGAAAGCATCAGGTAAAGGACAAAGAACAGAGAATGGACCTAATCAGGAGTCTTTAAAGATAAATGAAGAGCGAGTAGAATTTTCAGAACATGGTACTCATTTTAAAAAATGTCCTATCTCAGTGCAAAGTGAAATTGATAAGACATTTGAGAAGCCATTTGTTAATCTACCTGAGGGAGATCTTAAATCAAAACTTTCTAAAGTTGAAGAGGTAGATCACAGAGATTTTATGAATCCTAACAGTCAGAAAGAGATAGATAAATTATTGATGGATTTGGAATCTTTTTCACAGAAAATGGAGACCTCTCTAAGAGAACCACTTACCAAGAGTAAAAGCTCTAACTCTCTAAGTAGTCATAGTCTGTTGACTGGTCAGAGTCCTGTAGATCTTGAGCCCAAGTCTAAGGTCTCTTCACCTGTGGAAAAAGTTTCACCTTCCTGTCTAACAAGGATTATTGAAACTAATGGACACAAAATAGAGGAGGAAGATCGAGCCCTCTTACTGAGGATTCTTGAAAGTATTGAAGACTTTGCTCAAGAACTAGTTGAATGCAAATCAGGCAGAGGAAGCCTATCACAGGAAAAGGAAATGATGCAAATTCTACAGGAAACTTTGACAACTTCCTCCCAGGCCAATTTATCAGTCTGTAGAAGTCCTGTTGGTGAAAAACCCAAAGAAACTACTTCAGTGGTTTTGATTCAGCAGACCCCAGAGGTAATCAAGGTAAGACATCTCCTCCCCCTCCCCAAATTTGAATCATAGCAACCTTCAAAATATTATCCTAAAATTTGCAAAACTTACCAAAATAATCATTTTTCTTAGCCATTTTATGTTCTATTAAAATTTCTGCCCTATAATAGGATGCAATTCAGTTCAGTCATAACAAAGACATTTAGAATCAAACAGACTAGTTTCATATGCCATCCCCACACCCATCATCTTCCCCCTGTGATGAAAAGAAACTTATTTAATGTTAATATCTATATAGGGAAAAAATACGGATCAAAATAACTGGGGTGAAGCACAAGCAAGTTACACAAAAGAGGAATTTAATACTGTCATGCAACACTTAAAAATGGATACATTCTGAGAAATATTTCATTAGGTGATTTATTATTTGAGTGTAATTACACAAATCTAGTGTGCATTGTTAAGTTATATGGGTTAGCCTGTTGGGACCACAAATCATATATAGTTCATTGACTAAATGTCATATACCTGTATTAGTTTTCATCTTCCCCAGTCAACAGTAGAGTGACCATTATTGCATGCTTTTGTAGACTCTTGGTGTACTGTGGGGTGCAGAAAAAGACATGTCTTTTCTTAAAGAGCTTTAAGTCTGGTTGAGGAGGAAGAACTAATATTCCCAAAACAGTACTGTCAAAGTATTGTTAGTGCAATAGGCCTTTGGAGAAGGTAGACTAGAGTTTGTGAGATTTGCTTCTCCATGCAAGAGCAAACACAAGTCTAGAGGCATAGAAGTATTTTCAAAAGCTTTGACTCTACATTGTGTCTGATAGCTTCTCTTGAATAATCCCAGAAAAGTAGGTATTTGCCTGTGTGTGTGTGTGTGTCACCGTTCCAGCAGGATTATTTCTTACTCATTTTACATGTCCAACATGAAATGACAAAAGGCTCTGCTCCATCTTGCTCAGTCTGATGGGCACTTTATGTTCCTGCTCCATTTCCCTATCTGGAGTAAATGGTTTGAGTTCACTAAGGAAGAAAAAGAAAGGCATTGCACTTTTAACTGCCTTGTCCCATACACGGCACACTTCCCTTCTGCTCCAGTGATTCCAATTTAAATGCTAAGAAACATATGCTGAGCATATTTCTGTCACATGAACACACTGTATATGTCAACATGAGTGAATTCTGACATAAAGCCAAATCAGTAAATCAAATTGTAAAAAATGTGATGAATTACTTAGAGATATGTAGAGTTGTACAAAACTATGATGAAATACATGGATATAGCAAATACAGTGCTAACAGTGGGTAATACAGGGGAAGGAATAGAGAACTGGGAATGGGGGCCCTTATAGTCTTAGTAATGGTCTGTTTTGTAATCTGGATGTTAGATCTTTAAAAATTTTGTCATTTTTGTATACCTTTTTGTGTGTCTTAAACATAGTTAAAAAATTTAAACCAGTTGAATACTAGAGATGGTATATATATGACCACATTTAAAAGTTGTATATTACTTTAATATTTTAATTTGAGCAGGAAAAAAGTGTACATTGTAATGAAATGAATAATTTTTACCTCATATTTGTTTTGTAGTTGTTGTTCTCCTGTGACAGTTTTAATTACCAATAACACAAAAGTTTAAAATAGTACATGCTTTATGTTATTAAATGATAATTTGGGTCTAAATAGCTTCAAATGTCACTGAGCATTTCTGTGAATTCTGTGTTTGTTCATTCGTTGATTCACCACAGATTGATTTTTTAGGATTATTAATTTCAAGTCAAATATTTTTAGGTCTTTCAAACAGCTGTAAAATTGTCACTTGTTCAAAACACTCAGTTAAAAGATTAGCATAATAGAACATATAGGAAGTACTTTTTTATAGCATTGATGATAATTATCCCTGAGAAGATTTACTTGACAGTATTCTGTTGTTAATATTTTATGTATTTTAAAATAAGTTCTTAAGAGTGAGCGGTATTTAATGTCTATATATAAATGAATTTCTTACCTGTAGTAGGAAGAGTTAAATAGAAAATACCAGGGAGATGTTGAAAAATTGATAAAATATTGGTCTAGATCAAGGATCAGCAGCCTGTAGCCCATAGGACATATTTCATCTGCTGTCTATGTTTCTGAGTAGTTTTATTGGAATGTGGATGCATCCGTTCATTTATATGTGGCCTAGTGTGCTTTTGTCCCCCACTTACTAAGTTGAATAGCTATAACAGAAACCATAAAGGTTGAAGTATTTACTGTTTTTGACCATACAGAAAAATTTTTGCTGAACTTATAGTCTAGATATTATTTCATGGTAGATCAGCAAAACAGATTTTATATAAGGTTCAGTATTTTGTAACTTAGAAACATTTAAATACCATTAATGATATTTGAACTGTTAGCAAAGTATTGCCAAGTGTGAACTTTCGCAGGACCTATTTTCAGAATGTGATAAAGACTGTTTAGAGTTAATTAATTATTGATATGCAAAATGGAGGTTGCAAAAATGTTTAAAAATAGTTCTTAAATAGCTTAAATAGTCATTACTCTTCACTTGCACTATGCACAGCCAACAATAAGATAAAGATGAATTAGATATGACAAGTTTATGTCCTGTAGTCTAATAGGGGTGATAAACTATTCACTGTGATGCAAAGTAGAAAGAATGTATTCCACAAGAAAGTGAAAGAGAAAAATGAAATGTTGCAGGAGTTCAGAGGAAGGAGAGATATAGATCCTGGTTCATGAACTTCAGGGAAGTTTTTCTGCGAGAGGAAAAATTTGGATAAGGATTCCATTCTCTTACTCTTCAATTTATTTATTTCTAGCTCTAGCTATTGTTACCACAGTGTTAATGATACTGCATTTTAAAGTTTATTTCTCACAGTGACTTGGACTATTTCCATTTTCTTTCACGACCTCAAAACTTAATTTAATCCCTTTCATCTGTCTTGCAAATATAAATTTTTGGTCCCAGACTTAGGGAGACTGGATGAATGATTCCATGATCTCTTTCAAACCTCTGTGGTAGTCTATATCTTGACAATCAAGGGTAACAAAAAGTGGTTAAACAGAATTTTTCCTCCTAGAGAATATAAAGGGAAATAACAGACTGCTCTGCTTATCTTACTGTGAATTCCAATAGTAGAATTCACACTAGTAAGGGTAACATAAGAAGGTTAGAAGCCCTTTCCCAACATTTTCCTGGAATTTTTAAGTTATAAGCAGATAATCTGACAATCTAACTGCTTCTTTTGCCTTCTCTCTCTCTCTTTTTTTTTTTTTTGAAACTAGGCCTCACTGTACTCAAGTGATCTACCTAACCTCAGCCTCCCAGGTAGCTGGGATTACAGGCACCCCCCACCATGCCTGGCTATTTTTTTTTAGAGACCGGGTCTCTCTGTTGCCCAGGGTAATTTCGAACCCACAGACTCAAGTGATCCCTGGCCTCAGCCTCCCAATGCTGGGATTATAGGCGCGTATCACCGTACCTGGCCACCTTTTCTTTTTCAGTTCCAAAATGTGATTTCCAGCTCCCAAATACTCATCTAATAAAAATGGAGTGTTAAGAGAATATACAGGGAGATTGGTGGTTCCCTCTCAAGTTTCTGTGTTTACACCACTAGTCTTTGGCCTTTAGTTAGTAAATGATATATTAATGAATCTATTGAGTGAATGAGAATAAAAAGAGTAACAAATAAGAAGGAATTTTTGTGTACTTGATTTGCCTGCTTATCAAATGGGAAGTCTGTCCCTCTTGCCTGTGGACCATCTCTTTTCCTGTCCTTCACTGGGCATTCCTGGTGAGCATTAAGGTACCTGATTTCAAGGTGCTTTTCTAGGACCCAAAGATGGTGCCTCCTCAAGGTTTGGATATCTCACCCATGCCTCTGGCTTCTTAATCTCTTTAGCTTAAAACACTAAAACTCTTAAGTTATTTTAGGAAAGATCTCATCATCTTTCCTGTCAAAAGGGGAACACCCCATTAAGAGCACAGATCATTTTACTTCATTGCAAGAAAGAAATTTCTATAGATTGTAAGCATTTGAGAAAAGTATACATTCTTGCTCACCATTGATGAAACTGTTGTATTTTCCCAGACACTGTTGTACTTTCACATACCAACTGTTTGTTTAAATTTAGAAATTGATTCTTTTTAAGGAATACCTATGTCTCAGTATCCTTTTTTTCCATTCTTAAAAGTCCCTATATTCATCCCCATGGGTTTATTAGATTGAATAAGAGTTTTCTTGCTATTTAATTTCAATAGAGTTGATGCTTTGTTTTTGATGCCCAAGAGGGTCAGAGAAATCTGTAAAGGTGGACAGGATTTGCACTGTTACTGACACTCCTTTTCTTTTGAGTGTGATCAAAGGAAATAAAGAGCCTTTTTAGGATAATGCTCTAAATAACATTTTGATTTTCACAAAGTTTAGATTTTATAAATCGTGTATGTATATTTAAATGCAGAATAATTACATGAAATTTTAAATTATAACAGCATACTTTTATGAAATGTATAATTAACTTCTTTGAAGCATTTAAATAAGTAGTTTTTTTTCTCTTTGTTTGTGCCTTGCCATCATTAAGATTAGCTAATCATATAATTGAGGGAAAATATTTCTTCTCCCTCACTTTATAGATGCTGATGATTTCTTCTGTTCAGTACTGGAAATATTTAAATAGAAATCAAGACATTCGGCAATACAATAGGAAACTAATTTTCCTCCTAGCTCACTTATTACCAGGTAGGTTAATAAAAGTAGAAGGATATGGTCAATGGCAAATATGAATTTGCAGAATAAGTTCAATTCATATTTTCTCTTCCACCTGTAATGCTTTCTGAGGTCAGGTCTTCCTGCATTTCCATCTTTTCTAAAATGGCATCATTTATCTCCATTATTCCCCTTCCTCCCCATATTCAAGAGAACATGATAATTATGTAAATACTGATGTAGAAAAATAGTTGTGAATAAAATAGATGATAAAGTAACAAAACCAAAAAAGTAACAAAACATTTGCTGGTATGATCCCTTTTATTAATATGTGTGTGTGCGCACACAAAAATCTGGAATATTTGACTCCAAATTACATATCTTACTCTGGAAGTCAAATGTGAGTCCCAGATATCCAAGTACTCCTTTTATTTCTAGCTCTACAACCTCCAAACCATGCTTGAGTGGAGTGAAATGGAGCTCCCAGAGCTCTCCTGACTCCTGTTAAACCCTCCATTTCCCCCATAGATCTGCCAAGCACTCACAACCTGTCCACTCTCTACCTTAAGACTGTGTAGGACTAATCTAATATGCTCTTTATTCATATATCTACCCATCACCATAAAAAGTCTGAGAATCAAGATCACCACTCACCTCCCATCTGCTCAGGTACATTTCTTCATCTGAGTCCATATTCAACTCTTCTACCTCCTAAAACCCTTTTACTATGCTCTATTCAACTGATCATTCACTGCAAAATTTCATGTCACCATTTTCTATAAATGTTTGACCTTCTTATTCTAACTAAAACCCGTCTCTCCCTAAAGATACTATACACATGTGAAATGGTAGCCTTTTTCTTTTCTGCTCTACCTCCTGGGTTTACAGAAGACAGTAAAATGTTCTTGCTTTCATTTCTGCGTCCAAGCTAAACTTTATCACTGTTCCCTGAAAAAAAAACCCACCCCCAACTTAAGCTACAGCAGTACCCCTCCTGATTGAGTCATTTGCCTACCAACATCCCTTATTTCTTCAAGATTTTAATTCCTCATTCTATCACACTATTCCCAGTACTACAATTGCTATAATTCTTGTGAATTTTCATAGGTACAATATCTGATACATGAGTTTCTTGGTTCCTTAATCTCTCCTCCACTGAACTTTGTCCTCTGCCTTTCTTAAGCTATGTGTTCTCTGACTTTGTATTTATGTCAGTGATTTTAAAAAATATGATTCCCAACTAATAGCATTAACATCATTTGGAGCTTAGTAAAAATGCATAGTTCCACACCCCAACCCAAACCTGCTAGACTGAAACTCTGGAAATGGGGCCCAGCAATCTGTGTTTTAACTAGCCCTTCAAGTGATTGTAATACATGATCTCATTTGAGAACTACTGCCATAGTTTACTTTCCTGAATCAAATCTCCAACTTGGGTTAAATTATGTTCTTTGTTTATCCTAGGCTTTTATTTGTATAGCTGATCTTAGGTGGAAACTATAACACAATTTAAACTCATGACTAACCCCCCAGCATTAAAGAAAGATTCCTTTAAACTCTAGATTTTATGTTGTTGTTGTTTTTTCTTTTGAGACTAGGTCTTGCTATTTTTGCCTGTGGAACCGCAGGCTCTCGTTGCCCAGGGTACCACAGATTCAAGCAATCCCCAGCCTCAGCTTTCCAGGTAACTGGGATGACAGGCACGCGCCACCACACCCAGCTGTGTTTTTTGGAACTAGGTCTCGCTACGGGCCCCAGGTGGGACTCGAACCACGATCCCTAGCCCCGGCCGCTTCATAGGCTGAAACTTACAAGCACGAGCCACCGTGCCCAGCCTTTAAACTCTAGATTTTAGTGCTATACTGCACCCTCCATTTCTGTTGCTCACTTTCCCTCTCTACATGCAGCACTTTGATACTTTCTTCTCTGACTTTTCACAGTTAATATCTCTTCCTTTTTACCTTCAACTCATGACTTTGTTTTTGTTTTACTGAGAAAACTGAAGCAACCAGATGAGCCCTTTAGCCACCACCTATTCGGGTCAATACCTATATACTCCCCTTTTCCTCCTGTTACTATCCATCGGTGATAGGGGCACTGTCTCTTTCCAACTATTTTACTCATGCCCTAGATTCCCATCTCTCCCATCACCTCAGAGACATTCTTCTAGTCATTGAACTTATCTTTGACAAGGCCATGAATTTTTTTCCCAGTACTGTATCATTCCATCACAGATAATCATGCTACAATTTTCCCATTGATCAAAACAAAAGCCTCCACACAGTATAGGATATACTATAAAATGTAAATGTGTATCTTAAATACTCTAATTTGGAATATTTGTTTACTCAGATCTTTTGAGCCAAAGCTTTTCTTGAGAATGAGTGTGGTCTTTGAAATTGGAGTTTCATGACACATTTGACAAGTCACACTTAGTACTTTGTTGACTGATTTCCAGTTTCAGTTTCTTTAAAGTGGAGAAGAAACAAGTCAGTAGTGAAACAACTCAGATTTTAGTAATTTTTCATCTCACCCACACCTAATTTTACCTAATTTTATCTCACCCATACCTAAATTATTTTAGTAGTTGTTTGCCTTTAGTGAGTCTTTTAAAACATTCAACTTAGGGTCTTTTTTTTTTTTTCACATTTTGAGAATTTTAGAAAGAGCTGCCCTTTTTTCCCACACCCATATCTCATTAGTTTATGTAATAGGTCTTTGAGTTAAATATTTATTATAAAATATACAACTAGCATAAACAAGTTGTTATAAACACAACTAACTCTTAGTATACAATTCAGCTATTAATGTAAAAATATGAAGACATAATAAAAACTAAACTGTTAGCCATGAATCAGTATGTGCTGGGTACTGGTTGCTTTTTTTTTTCTTACATCACTGTATTCTCTATATCATCCATGAACTGTCACCACATTCCTTTGTGTTTATCCCTTGCTTTGTCCACCCCCCCCCTTTGCTATATACTTCAGTTCTATGATTGACTTGCTACTTTTGACTAATTCTTAATGTTGTTTGGTTTCTCTATATTCCACATGTATGTGAGATCATTTCCCTTCCCTTGGCTAGCACCTTATAGGAGAAATTGAGAACATTGGCTAAATCCAGAGAATAAATTTAGGTGAAGAGCAATTCCATAGTATTTCACTAAGAGAATTGCAATAAGGGGACTTAAATAAAGCTTCGTGAGATTTTAAAAGATTATTAGAGTGTATGTAATTTGAAAAGCAGTATTTTCAGAAAGGGATGAACGTTTCACTCCCTGAAACCCTGGGTTGGTATTGGGAAAAAGAGAGGGGGAAACAACTTAGGTTGTGGTTTAATTGAAAAATCATTAATCATAAACCTAATGCCCTACCTGAATTCTAACACTTTTGATGTTTTAATTTGGAGGGAGATAAGAGAGAAGAGTATTTCAGGCAAGAGAGTAAGGAAAAAATTATGCGAAAACTAGCTTAGTTAACATGAGAGAAAATTGAGAAAGTAAGATGGATTCAGACTAAAGCAATAGGCCAGTGACTTCCATTGGAGTTTTCCTTTAACTAACAATAGTGTATGTTGACAGCCTTTATATGAGATTTTTGTATGAGTGGAGGATTCCACAATTTAAAGGGAAAAAATAGTTGAAAAATCACAGGTTTAGACATACAATCCCAAATGTACATATAAAGTGTTGTCAATATCTTGAAAGAAAATGAAGAAAAATCTAACTTAAGTTGTAGGAAATAAATGGAAAACCAAGAGTTATAATTCCCACTAAAAACTACCTGGGCTGATTTTTGAGGGGTTCTGGTGATACTGGGTTTATGTTTTTTGGAAGTAGAAAATAAATATTGATTGCATATGTGATTGAAAAGAAATATTGAAGCCTAAATGTTAACTATCAGAATACTTGAAAATTCACTTGTAAATAACTACATGAGTCAGCCATTTAGATGATAAAATAAAATATTTTTAACCTGATATTTCTTTAAAACTCCTTGAAGAAAAAAAAAATCTCATAAATTCAAATTGTATTGTCACTGCTATTTGATCATCTTTTGTATCTTTATTGTTGCCAAATTTCACTCAGCTATATGTACCTAAAACTTTTTTACTTTTTTACTAGTTGTTCTCTTAAGACTTTAACTGTAAATTTATCCGGAATCACTTCCAAAAGGTTGTTCAATGAATATTAAGTAGTATTCTCAAAAAAATTAAAATTATTTAATTTTAAAATCTAAAACCAACAATTTTTTTGTATATTATACCATTTGAGAGTGAATGTTTTATTTTCCTCCATATTTTGACCTAATACACCAAGACTGTTTTGGATAGTTTTCCTTTCAGGTAATAAAGAAAAAACTAGTATCATAGTTTCAAATTTGAAGTGCTTTTTGTTTTGGTGCTTTTTTTTTCTCAAGAAAATATTAAGTAGCAAAATAAAAAGTACTCTATATATTCTTCTAGCTTGTGAAGAGACTATTTTATATAGACTGACACCTCACTTACTCTGAGCTTAAGAAGTTAGCATTATCTGAGTAGTTGCTATTTTTAAGTTCAGCTGTAATGTTTCTAACTTTGGTGTTCAGAGTAGTGGGTGCTTCCTTTCCCAGAAGGCTCTCTCTGTATTCTGTGCAGGCCAATTTGACAGAAAGCTATCTACAAGGAGCAACAGGCCCATTGCAGGCCGTGTTTCTAACTTGAAAATTATGAGCAGATTTTGGGAGCCACAGGCTGTAATTGAGAACCAGCTGCATGTCAGTGCTAGCATGGACTGTGGTCTCTGGAAGCTGGGAGAGCACAATGTTTGAACTTAATTTATTTGGGAAATAAGAAGAAAAAATACTTTTCTCCCTAACAAGACTGACAATTTATTAAATGTCTTCAGAAGTGTGCCAGACAGTTGCTAAGTAAATCTACTTTTCAGTGATGATGATCAAGGAAACATCTCTACGAAGGGATCCGGATTTAAGGGGAGAATTAGCTTTTCTAGCAAGGGGCTGTGATTTTGTTCTCCCATCAAGGTTTAAGAAGAGGCTAAAGTCATTTCAGCAGACACAGGTTTGAAACTTGGGTGTTTCTTTTAAAATATTTTTGTACTAACAAAACCACCCAGTGAACTAACTTAAAAATAATTTTACAGTTCATTTTAAATATACTACAGCAAGGAATTAATTTGTGTTGTCTAATTATTTGAAGAAAGCTATTTGTAGAGAGATTCCAACAGGGTTAAAAATAGTCCTGGATCTAAAGTACAGTACTCATTATAGAAAGGGAATCCAGTTTGGGAAACATTCAATACAACTTAACACATATTTTTTTAGTTTAGCAATGAAAGTAATAGAATTTTTATTACAAATGTCTTTAAGGAACTAGAATTACTGTGTTTAGAAGCCTTATTTACACTTTGTTTTAATAGACTATATTACATATATATCTGTAATGAATTATTTTTTAAAAAGAACATTGAGTCTGATAATTTTTAAAGGAAAAACTTTTTATGCATAGTCAGTTGCATATGTGTGATATAACATATGTAGGTAATGAAAAATGGCATTTACTTCTGAACTGTAAGAAAAATGTCCTTCCTCAGCGGATTATGAGACTTGACTCATTTCCGCCTACAACACCTATCTTGCAGAGCCCATACTTCTTGCTTACAACTTTAATGCCAATGTCTCATCAAATTTTAAGTTTTCTGACAGTACAGTATAAATCAAAGGCCATGCAAATGATGGCCATCTGGAGTCCAGCAAAAAAATAAAATAGTTTAATAGTTATTCTTATCCATAGTAATTTATAATTATTTGAATGAATCATATGAACCTGCTTTTTAGAAAAATCTATCAAAATGGTTAAATATTGGAAATTCTACTGTGACATAACCGCGTAGGCATGCTAATTAAAATGGATATCTAGATAATACATTTTTTAGGGAAAGACTAAAACGGAATTGAGATACATCATTGGGCTAATTCTATTCAAATGCATTCGTGGATTTGAATGGAAAAATTTCTATTTAGAGAGTAGTTGCTAAAATGCTGTTAAATCGTAATATTTCCATCACTATTTTATTCTATGTTTATAAAGGATCACCTTAATTGAACCACCTTAAAGGTTTAAATTATGTGCCTCCTGTTGAGTTGAATAAATAAATTGATATACCTAAAAGTTTAAAATAAATTATTTTTCTTTAAATATTAACAATAACTTTATTAAATATGGAATTAACTAGTAATTAATAGATATGTGCCTGTCAGTGACTTTGCTCCATGTTAAGCAGTACACTAAGGAAAATAGAAATATTATATAATCAACTCTTTTCCCATTCAAGTAAAAACTTTGCTCTAAACCATCTAAACTGTTCACTAGATTACTGGGTTTCATCCCCGCTTACACCAGTGATTTTAATCTTGAAGTTGTAAATTACCCTGACTCCATTCCATAACCATGTTAGTCCCACATGGGAAACATTTTGAGAGAACAAAAAATTTTATCCTTGTAGTTTAATGAATCTCTTTCAGCATAGAATAGCAGAAAAGAAATGACACTAATATCAGTGATCTGGGTAAAGCCTATGAAGAAGTATGTATCTTGTTTTAGAGATTTAAGAACAATTTCTACTATTATTGGCTCATATTTATATACTAATGCTTGCAAAATTAGTATCGGGGCAGAGAAATATTTGTTTATAATATATTATCAATTTTTTAAATAATTTATTATATATATTTCACATTTTTGTATTCCCTGCGATTTACCCACTACTTCCCCTCTCTGACTGCTCCCACTCATCCCCCTGAGTTGTGTACTTTAGTTTGGTTGTCCGTTTGTTAGCTCCCCCCAGTTGTGTACTTTCGTTTGGTTGATAACTTGATTGACTTTTCCTCCTGGCCTTTTGTTTTTCCTATATCCCATATATTAGTGAAACCATTTGGTTTCTTTTTCTTTCTGACTTGTTTCTGCTAATATGATTTCTTCTAGGTACATCCATGTTATCTAGTGGATTATCAGTTTTTAACGGTGGCTTTTAAGGTTTAAATTGCTGTACAACTGTGATTATTTATAATTTGATCTGAAGGACCAGGAAAAGTTATGTTTAATTTATTAAGAACCCCACCCTTGGACCTGGTGACTCATTTTCTTAAATAAGAACATATCCATATTGGCAATATTTTGAAACTTCTACCTAGCTATATCCTATAATTTCCTTTATTCCTCTCAACAATCTTTTAGTAAATAGAGGTTACAATTTGTTTCATTACTGAAAGTTTTAAAAGTTAGGTATCTTTCTTGGGGTTGCTGAGCTAGTAAGTCATTGCTGTTTTCTGTTAGATTTCTTATTTATAACTCTAAGAATAGTTTATTCCTTTTTTCTGACCTATATGAGTGATATTCTGATGCTACAGGAAGGACTTAGTGTGACCACTGGCTTTTACAATCCCAGTAGTGATAATAAATGAGCAGACACCATTCTGTATATTAATGTCAGATATTAGCACATGAGAAATGAGTCATGGGTGTATAGAAATAGGTTAAATCATATTCATCACACAGTTATGAGAATGAGGCTTATCCTTCTATAATACTCATGTTTTTTTCAGGGGTCACTAAAAATATTATTTTAGAGATCATTTTATAAGCCTATACACTGAAAGTAAATATGCCATTCAGATCTGCTTCTCACAGATAAGTCATTGTTCAGACTTTAGGGATTGCATTAGAATAAAGAAAAACACTGAAATAGTACTTTGTTCATGAATTAAAATAGAGTTTATTGTAAATTTAGTCAGCAATCATGTCTGTCTTACATACTTTATGTAATGTCTAATACATTTGCCATGCTAATTTGACCAAAGAGTAGAAATTAAAACTCAAAATCTTGGCCGGGCACGGTGGCTCGTGCTTGTAAGCTTCAGCCTATGAAGCGGCCGGGGCTAGGGATCGCGGTTCGAGTCCCGCCTGGGGCCCGTAGTGAGACCTAGTTCCAAAAAACACAGCTGGGCGTGGTGGCGCGTGCCTGTCATCCCAGCTACCTGGGAAGCTGAGGCTGGGGATTGCTTGAGTCTGTGGTACCCCGG